>JAODFX010227070.1:345-13384 GCA_027580035.1 Dorylogaster longipes
GACGCAAAACGTTTACCTACCGAGGAATAACAATTTAGTAATAATCATACTTTATTATCAACACTCACCTGGACAACTTCGCTGTCCTTCGCCAAATGGTATGTAGACACTTTCCTTCTCCAGTCGGTCTTTGAATTTCTCGGAGAAACGTTCGGGATCGAACCTCCCAGGATGCACATAAAACCTCGCATCTTTATGCAATCCCAGAACGGATATAACCACATTTGTTCCCTTTTCTAGATACTTATCAACATGCGGTAGTTTGTACCTTCGGGTGCATTTCCTCTCCAGGACTTCCATCGGGGGATACTTTCGTAGCACTTCTAGGAACGTACTCGTAAAGCTGCGCACTACGAAGCACTATCATCGAAGCATAAGTACCTTGTACGACTTGCTCCGCGTACTTCAGTTCGCTCAGTTCGTCGTAGCCGAGAATGCCGTGGTGTTTCGCAGCAGCATGCAAAATCTCATTTCGCACCTTGTTCTGCACGTCCTGGTGCCGTGCCAGCTCATAGAGGGCGAAGCTGAGCGCCTTCCGCGTTGTGCAGAAGCCATGCATGTAGAAGAAGAAGCACTGGTTGATGATGTCGTACATGCTCAACTTGGCTTCTTCGGGTTGGTCGTCGGCGTCGTGATCATGATCGTGCACCTGCATGAGCAACTGCAGAAAGTCCGTGTGCGAGATGCTCTTGCAGTGGCGCTTCCTAATATACTTTAGCACCGTCCTCGCGAAGAACTCCTCCGCTTCGCGCGGATAGTTGAGCACGCCGAAATGGCGTGCCAAGCTCGGATACATCATGCGCACGTGGTCTAACAGCACCTCCTTCTTGGACTTGACCAGAATGCAGTCCTCGAACCACTTGAAATCCTCGTTGGCGTCCATGCCCAGCACGCAGTTCATCAGCACATCGCGCGTGACGGTCTCTACGAGCTGCTTCGCATCCACGCGCAGTTGCTGATCAGCGCACCAGCTCAGAACTCCCAGCAGAGGCTCGTAGCTATCCAGCATCGTCGGCAGCAGCAAGCGGATCTTCTGCGACGACAACACTCGCTGAACTTTCGTGGCCAGCCGACGCCACTTGTAGCCATTCGAAAGGAAGATGTGGCCGCTGATCTTTTGATCGCGGACGTTGTGGTACGAGAATCGCGATGCAAAATGCGCCGATTCGCGCACGAGGATATGCTTGATGACAACTGGATCGATGGGGAAGAATATGGGCCTGGTAAACAGGTAAATCCCCCCGTACGGTACCTTTATGTGTCTGAAGTACTTGTAGAATGCTTCCACCTGCTGGTAGATATTATTTTCAAGGATGTTCTTGAAACTGCCCCACGGAATCTTGGCAGGAAAGAATGCGATCTCTTTACGCTTCCAGTAAGAGAATTTGATGTTGAAGTAAGCAAGAGCTACTGCAATCACGACTATCAATAATGATATACGCCACATTGTTTATGACTGCGAGCAAATACAGCACTTGGCATATATTTAATTGAAGTGTTATCGCACAGATAATGCACAATTAAAGCGGAATTACTTGAATTACTACAATCTACGTTTGTATCCAACCCAACAACCACCAGCTATGGCCGGATTAAAAATTTTTGTATCGTATTTCAGGGGTATTTGGGTTCTGCCAACGACAACAATCTCGAATTTGCGCAGAATGTGATAGAGAAGGGTCTTAACCTCCATGAGAGCAAACCGGCACCCAATGCAATTCCTAGGACCCACACCGAAAGGTATAAACGTGTACGGTTGAATCTTCTGCCGATTTTCTTCGGAGAAGCGCTCCGGTTCAAACTTCTCCGGATTCGGGTAGTGGTCCTCATCGTGGTGGATCCCAATCACAGGAAACCAAACGGATTGACCGATTGGCAGTTCCACCGCCGATTCTTCCACTCTCTCTGGTGGAATCGTATATGCTTTAGTACACATTCGATCTAAGACAACGCCAGGCGGATGTTTTCGGAGACTCTCTGAAATCACGAGGTGAATTTTAAAAGAAGCAGTTCTTAAGAGTACTTTGTTGTTACCACAAATAACCATGTCCAAATATTTCAGGCTGTGCAGCACCTCGTAGGTCAATTTACCACCCGTGGTAGAGTGCGACTTGTTGATTTCGTCACTTAATCTCCCCTGGACATCTGCATTGAGAGCGAGTTCATAGCAGGTGAAGGCCAACACTGTGGAGACGGTGTCGAACCCAGCGAAGAAGAAAATTAGCACTTGCGCCGCCATATCCTCTTCGGTGATCGCGATCTGTCGATTGTGAGTGGTCTTCCCCACATCCGATTCCTCGACGGTGGCGAAACCCGAATCGGTTTGTTTTTCTGCACTCTCCTCAAAATCCAGTTTCCCTCTGCGTGCCTCCATGAGTATGTTAATCATATCCGGACGCACAATGTTTTGCTCCTCTCGTACCCTCACCGAGTCTCGCACCAAGGTCCTGAAGAAGTCCATATTCTCCGCACGGAAGATGGTCAACTTCAATTGCTACTAGAACCATTCAAAAAGTTACTGTTTTACCTTTTCACATACTACTCACTTTGGAGAGGGATGGGAGAAACATCATCAAGAGGAACTTCATTCCAGTCCAGAATCCAGAGAAGTTGGTCACTTCCAGACCGTTCATGTAGAAGTCGTTCATGGGATCTTTCAATGAGTCCACGGTAGCCCCAAACGCACAAGACGCAATGATGTCGTTTGCAACGCGTGTGAAGGAATCCTTCAGTTCTAACTCAACGAGTGGTTTATTCTGCTGCGCGTAGAAGTCTACGTATTGCCCTGCGGATTTTTCCAGGAGTTCGAACATCAAGCGCATCTTGCTCGAAGTGAATGTCGGACTCAATGTCGCACGCATGTCCCTCCATTGCGTACCCCGCAAGGCAAGCAGATTTTTGTTCCACACTGGTTCGTCGTTCTTCATGCCGAAATTATGGTGGTCCACAAAATGGTCAAAATCTTTCACGGCTATTTGTTTGATTAGCTTTGGATCCAGCACAACCAGAGTGGGTACAATCGCCTGATAAATCCCACAGTACCTTGAAGTAAATACATTTAGATACCCAAACCGACATTTGAAGCATTGCATTTCCACCTGCTTCCTTTGTAGTTTTTGTAGGTTTTCAAAACAAACTCAGTCACAGACTCGCGATGAAACATTGTTTTCACACCATCGCCCAAAATGGGAATGGGTGTACCTTGTCTTACATTCTTCTTTCGCCAGTAGAGTTGTGGTTTCCATAGATATTGGTAAAATAACCAAATACTAACAACAATCGCGAAAAGTGCAATCATTGCCGAATTAATTTCTATAGCGAACTGATGTTGAACAAACACTCACTCGACACTAACTGTGACGAGTGAATCATTCCAGTTGGATTACGTAAGTGACCAAATATAATTATGCTTCCGATGCATCGAGCATTTCCAGTGCGCAATACTCTCGTTGAAGGACATATCTCTCATATGCGTTTATTAACAACAATCAACTCGAAAGCAACTACTCTAACAGATGCCATTTCCTAATAGAATAAGTAAATATTATCACAAAAGCAAAAGTGCAAACATTCAATGAAAAGAAACTCCCTAACCAAAAGTAGTGTAATCTAATCTAATCTCAAGCATTGTTTTGCCTGCGTTTGAATCCCACCCAGCAGCCACCCAAAATCGTCGGATTGAACTGATGCCGATCGTACTTGAGCGGAACCGTTGTTTTCTTCACAACGACCATTTCGAACTTCCTCAAGATATGAAAGACCAACGTCTTCACCTCCATCAGGGCAAATCGCGAACCAATGCAGTTACGTGGTCCTGCACCAAACGGCAGGAACGTGTACGACTGGATGTTGGCCTTGTTCTCGTCGGAAAAGCGCTCCGGATCGAACTTGGACGGATTAGAATAGTAAGTTTCGTCGTGGTGAATCCCGAAGACGGGGAACCAGACGACTTCGCCGGGACTCAACTCGATCGGCTTCTCGTCGGGACGTTCGGGTTGAATTGTATACGGTCTTGTGCAAACCCTATCAATCGCCATTACGGGTGGATGCATTCGAAGACTCTCTGAAATAGACTTAGCACCTTGCAGAAATGCTTTGCTACTTCTTCATCATCACTCACCACTCGTAACCATATCCATGTACTTCATCTTGTTTAAGACGTCGTAGGTCAACTTCTGCTGGTTGGCCGCATAGGTCTCGTCGACCTCCTCGCGCAGCTTCTCCTGGACATCCGGGTTCACCGCCAGCTCGTAGCACATGAGCGACATCATGATCGAGATGGTCTCGAAGCCGGCGAAGAAGAAGATGAGGACCTGGGCGGCCATATCCTCTTCGGTCATCGCCACCTGGCGCAGGTGCGCCGTCTTGCCGATGCTCGACTCCTCGACGGTGGCGAAGCCGGCGTCCTGCTGCTCGGCCGCCTCCTCGTACTGCAGCTGGCCACGGCGTGCCTCCATCAGCAGGTTGATCATATCCGGACGGACGATGTGGTTGGTCTCGCGCACCTGCACGGTGTCGCGCACGAGCGTCTTGAAGAAGTCGGTGGTGCCAGCGCCGAAGAGGTTGAGGCGCAGGAGAGCCGCGAGCCGCGGCGCGAGCATGGTCAGGAGGAACTTGATGTTCTTCCAGAAGCCGGAGAAGTTCGACATCTCTCTGCCCTTCATGTAGAAGTCGTTCGTGGGCTCCTTGAGCGAGTCGACGGTGATGCCGAACGCGCAGTTCGCGATCACGTCGTTCGCGAACCGCGTGAACGAGTCCTTCAGCTCCAGCTCGACGATCTCCTGCTGCTTGTCGAGGTAGAACTGCACGTACTGCTGGGCGGACGTCTCCATCAGCGCGAACATCAAGCGCATCTTGCTCGCGGTGAACGTCGGGCTCAGGGTCGCCCGCATTGCTCGCCACCGCTCCCCTTTCAGAGAGAACAGATTCTTGCTCCACAACGGCTCGATCTTCTCCGACGCGAAGTTGAAATGGTCCACGAAGTGATCGAAATCCTTGATTGTGATGCGCTTGATTATCTCCAGATCGCGAATCATCAGTATTGGAATCGTGCCTTGGTAGAGCCCATAATACCTGTCATTTACCGGATATTATCTACAATTGTATATTACGTAACGTGTATTGTAAATGGCATATTACTTGCAAGCAAAAAACTCGTCATTTACGCGCACATAACTACTTTACAACACGAGTTGTGTACTATATTTTATCTACGACCACCACAGTTAATCAATTACTGCAAAAAAACAATGAGAACGATGAAAGCAAAGATCACACATCATGACATCAGCAACTTCGACGTACCGTGTGTAAACAAGCAGTTACAGAGGTTATGCGTTATGCGTAATATAGCGTTTTACGTAGTAATCGTAGATAAACATGAATACAACTCTGCTAACTTACCTAGCGTTCGGTTTGAGCTTGTACAACCTTTGGACAAATTCGATCATGGATTCGATCTTGAACGTAGTCCTAACTGTATCGCCCAAAATAGGTAAGGGAAAGCCTTGGTGAATATGCTTAGAACGCCAGTACAATTGCGGTTTGATAAGGTAGTAGTAACAAAGCAGAAGTACTGCGATACCAAGAAAAATCGCCAACATCTTTGCGTCGGAAATCACCAATGCGCCAAATAATATCAACGCTCATTAAAGTACCACTTAAATAGCACTGATTATTCTAATCTGCCAAATTTCGTCTGTTTTGAGCAACTAGCTTTCAACGCAATCTCGCGATAACGCTCTTTTCAAACGACTGCGCCGACTCGATAAAAGTTATGAAGCCCCACTCATATGGAACTGCGCCGCATTTTAGAATTTTATTCAATGATGCGTGCGGACACCTAGTGTTTAAATAATTTGTCGTTGACCTTGAACACATGCGCTGAACGAATAGAGCAGTAAAATGCGCATTTTCGCAAAGCTAGCTGAAAAAAACCAGAGAGATGCTTGGACGGTAAAATTGAAAATCAGCGAATGCGTTTAATTTAATTTGACACAAACTAGTATAGATAAAAATATCCAACACTATTTCTTACGATATGAAAAACAGGGAAAACTACGACTTGAATCCTCCATAAGAAATACATGGACATGAGATAAAAACTTTCCTCTCTTCATTACACGATTCGAGTGAAGTCCAATTTTTAGTTCGTTAGAAAGAGAATTTCATTGTGCATAACCTGGTATTAGTGAATGTTACCGAAGTCATTTCTTACGTATAGGAAAAACGGAAGAACTGCATGGAATCATGCTCCATAAGAAATACATGGGCGTGTCAGTAAAATACGATACGATATCTTGTATACTAGAATCGAGTGAAGTCTAATTCTTTTACCATTAGAAAGAGAATTTAATAATGCTGCGAATGCTATTCATGAAAATACGGGTTGCCATTTCTTACGTCCTCAAAAACGTGTAGTATTCCAACAGAAAACTTTGGACGCATAATCCGGCTTCTGCAATCACTCTATGCAACTGCCGAAACGTAACAGCTGATTGCATCCACAGAAAACCTATTACCACCAGCGAAATAAATTAAGTTTTTGAATGAGATGGAAAAATTATGCATTATTTAAGTTACCATTGTAAATCAATTGAATATGTGAATTGGAAATTTTTAAGAATCATGTAAACTCGCTTAACAAATTTGTACATATTTCCGCAACCAATAAACCGATTTGAGTGTTTTATATTGTTTATAATAGAAGGGGAGTGATTCTTTAACATATTATTATTTTTATTTTGTTTTGGTTCTAATAGAAGAAGAGTTTTTGCAGGGTCTAAAATACTCTAAACGAGCGCATGAATTTGATCATTTTTTTCTTTAATATAAGCTGCTTTCGATTGTGCATATGATTCGTAATCGTAATTGATACAACAGTTTGACCAATAAGGGTCACGAGCAGTCACGAGTGTTCTTTACCTTTTCTTCCTTGATTACCAATAACGGTTATGATTAATTTGCACGATCGAAAGCAACATGCAGCAGAGATGGCGCATGCGCAAAGGCGTCGGCATGCAGCCTCGAGTCGCAGCCGGCAACATGTGCCGACAGCGGCCAACAATTCAGTAAGCCACGTTGGTTGGTCGCGTTAGGTTGTGGTGGTCGTGACGGTTGTTCATGGCAGCATGGCTGTTTTCTATCGTGCAAGTGATTTGTAATCACAAAAGTTGGACCAATGAGGGCCACACATCATTGCAATTCTTTACCCCTTCTTTTGTGATTACCAATAACGATTACGAATCACTTGCACGAGAGAAAGCAGCTAATTTACACACCTATAAAATAGATGTATAATTTTGGCTTGCCACTCCTATGTTTTGCTTTCTGTGTTAGCGTTTACTGAATTTTTCGAGACTCATTATGAACATCTTAACGACCGGAACGCCTTGCGGGCGAGAACGAATTCTGAAGAATCAATTTCATCTTCACTATGTTTGACAAAAAGGAAGGCAATGAAAACAAAATAAACAATCAGGTATGAGTGAATCTATGTTATACTATATACTATATGTAATTATTGTGCTCCCTACTTCTGGTTTTCTTTCAGTTGGCAGACACAGTGGCTGCATGCGCCTGCCTTATGCATCATGGTTGGCATCAAAGAACCACTGGGATCTTAAGTACAGGAAGCAATTTTCATTAATGCAGGTAATACAAGTAGTAATCGTATCAACATTAGAATCCCTCTTAGTGGTTTATTGTAATTTTTATTGTACCATTAACAGTTGATGTGACAATGACAAACTTAAATACACTACAACAGGCTGCTTTCATCAATTTGAAAATAATTTTTGATTATAGTGTATCTATTTGAGACATTAGAACAAACAAAAGCATTTTTTCTAAAACATGTTTAGTGTATGCACATTACTTTAATTATAATTGTCATCATTTGCTGCAAAGTTCTTATATGGCTTCTTATGTTTTCTGGCAGACATGATGCACATTGAGTTACCATCTGTTTCATCAACGTACAGCTTTAATCTTCGGCCGCACAAGACTGTACCATGAACAACATTTGACAAGTATATGCTGCTGTTGGCTTTGAACATCATCTTTTCGGTGATCCTAACTGAGAATAGCGATTTGTTGAATCTTAATTTGCACCATGTATTTTACTATTCTCTTTTGCTGCCTGTTGTTTTCTTGCACATGTTCAGTATAATGTTAATTGACGGCATATATAATAAGAGCTTTTCATATATGTATTATGAATACACAAGCACAAACACCATGAAGCAAAAGAAGCATTACTACAGCATTTGTTGCAAAAGAGCAAGCTCACTTTCATACTCAGTTTCAACTATGTTTGCTTTTATACAGCGACTTAAATCACTTTTAGAGTGATACTACATTTAAATGTAATGCATTATGTTAGAATCTCAACATGTTCAGAATCTTATGTACACTTTAAAGCTTGGAAAATAATAGTTAGCTTCATAGGCTTGTTAACAGCCATGAGTCATTAACAACTGGCTGAAGCAGAATATGTCTGAAGGTTCATTAGTGAAGAATACTTGGCATAGGAAGAACTTGGAACTGCCAGGAATTTCATGTACACATGAAATACTTCAAAACCCTTTCTAGCTTGAATAGGCATGTATTATGCATGACCGTCAGATCTTTTAATCTTAATAGGCGGCATAAATTTACTTAGCACTTGTCGCATGTTTTTAGATGTTTTCTTTCACACCATTTGCGCACATTTTGTATGATGTTAATTGGCGGCGTATATTCACTATGAACGTTTCAGATCTTTTTATATATTATGATATATAAGCAAGTTGAAACTAAAGAAGTACTTGTATATCAAAAGAGCACACTCACACTTAACAATACTTAATTTCAACAGGATACTCCATTACAATGTTTGCCTTTAAGCAACAGGTTTAGAACCTAATTAGCATTTTAAATGTTTGAAGTTACTTCTTGTATGTTAAAAAGCAGTAATAGTTAGGTACAGTGCATTGTATTAGCATTTAATTCTTGTTGACTTCTTAACCAGCCAACGGCATGAACATGTAGCTAGGATAGCTCGATAGGAGAATGATAAACACACACTGCATATAAGGATACTGCTCCTCAATTGTACCAAGGATGTTACTATGAATGTTGTTAGGTAGTAGATATAATAACTTAAGTATCAATATTAACATTAAGTGCTGTAACATGTATACTGGAAATGCTTGTAAATAAATGAATAAATGTGAAGAAAATAATTGCGATATTTATTCAATAGTATAACTTAAGCAAGTGGTAGAAATCTTAATTACAGTAGCGAGTGTAGAAAACTGCCGCGTGTGAGCGCCATCTCTGGACGGGAAGTTGAACTACACGCTTATTAAACAGTAATGAACAGTGGATCGCTGGCTGCACCAGGACAAAGGAGGCGTTCCGAGCCCAAGACGAGGAACCTAAATACCAAACTTAATACTTTTCTTTCACCCCTCTCAGTGACGGAGTCAACTCGCCCACTGGGCCAATGCTTGATTTTACTTGTTGACCACACAAATGCCTAATATTGTACCTAGCACGTTCTGTGTCTACAAAAACTACAAAGATTTACCCACACATAGTATAACTAAAAACATTTCTTTATAAATAAACGAATATCTGTAAGATCATTAAGGACTCTAGAAATTTATCTTTAATATGAAATAATGAATTAGATATGTTCCTTAGGTTTATCCTCGTCACATGCAAATATACATATGTTCGAGTGGTTCTTACATTTGAGCTATAAATTTTTCTAGAGAAAAGCAGAAATACAATTGAAGTTCTATGAGAAATTGCACTTAAGGGTAGATATTCCCAAGCATGGCAGAGGAACTATATGCGATGGCAATATCGCGCGAATTTGTTTCTCAAATCCTAAAATCTCTGCTGAAATCGCAGAAATTGATGAGGTACTGATTTAATGCTGTGCAATTATATTGAGAGAGATTCTGCAACTGCAGAAATGTAGTGAATCTTTATCCATGGTATTATACGCTCATAACATTAGTTAGTTTCCTATAATCTCGCCCCGCCTAACCCATTCCTGTCGATCGCAGTCACTTTCCACGTGGGGATCGATGGTAACAACTTGTTTTAAAATTATTATAATTATTGTTCTCTATTTAATTTTAAAGTAAGTTGGTAAATTTGGCAAATAACACAGCTTCTTTACTCATTAATACCATTCTTAATTATTACATAATAATGATTAATTAATATATAAATAAAATTAGTAATTGATTAATAAACTGTCAATGCACCACAAGGAAAGAAATACTGTCAAGAATAGAGCAAGCGAGGACACTCATGAACATGCAAGAATTAGATTACAAAGTCAGACCTTACTCCGGAGCTTAGAATCCGAATGATCAGATGTTACATCTTTTCTGTTTTACTTTATGGCTGTAAAAGTTGGACATGGATCCACAAACAGAGAAAAGAATAGAGGCTTTTGAAATGTATGTCTACAGACGATTACTAAAAATTTCCTGGATACATACCAACATTGAAGTACTCCAGCGCTTGGGTAAACAAAAAGAATTGCTAAACATCATTAAAGAACGAAAAATGAAATACCTGGGACTTATAATAGAAGGCAAAGTAGAGGGTAAGAGATCGGTAAGAAGGCGCCAAAACTCAAAAAAGACTTGGCTGCTCATCTGCTGAAATTTTTCGGGCTGCAGTTTCCAAAGCTGCTATTGCCATTTGGATCGCCAACCTCCAGAGGGAGGAGGCGTAAGAAAAAGAAGAATTTAAATAGTCTAATAGTTGCAAAATATTTGACAGCAGACCAGGAGAAAATACTTCTTCAGGGCAGTGTAACGCAATAGGATAATGAAAGTGTTACCCTCATATTCAACCTTGATGCGAAGAAATGCGAGTTTGAAGTGAATTTGGGCATAGTTAAAGATATACAAGCGCGCCTGTCATGCAAGATGTCAGCAATTCGATACATTCTGTCTAATTGGGTACGACGATATGGCGTTGTTGACTATGACCCATCACGTATCGCTTGGTGACCCTACAAAGCATCCAGATAAGATTCTTGTTTTGATAACGAAAGGTTTAAACCAAATGGTAGCAGATGCAAGCATCTATTGTCACATAACCGGCACCGAATGCTTGAGTTTTGTACGAAGTTGTGGCATAAAGGGTGCTGCCCTTTGTTCTGATTTGGACACCAAAAATCGAGAATTATAGACATGTTTTACTGACTGTATATAGAAAATAGGAAGCCATGTGACATCTTGCCCATTTGACGGAAGAGATGGGGCGTGCATAGCCGATGCATGCCATCTTTAAAAAAAATTTAACGTCATTTCTCAGGCAACCAAAACATCTGCCTAATGATTTTGTGGAGATACAAAACCCACCATCGCTGAATTGCAGCATCGAGAAGGCAGAAAATTAATAATACACTCACGACTGGAGCTTTGCTTCGCCTACTTGAAGAGTGGTTTTCCATATCTTAACAACCAGAAATTGCGTTCGAAAATGCATCTTCTTAAACATGGTCGTTGAAGTCATGCAAGACGGAGGATGTCATTTGACATGCTGAAAATAGAAACGTTTCCCGAATCTACTTATCCGCAGGCTAAGTCCTATATGAACCTCAGCAATCTCAAGACTAAAAGGCACAATGGAACCATTTACAACCACGAACCCGAAGCTCAACGACTGCTACTTTAAATTATTAGAAATCCACAACGAGCCGATTTTTGCGAGATACCGATCCCGGGAGGGAGGGAGGGCTCAATGACACGACAAGTTCGATGACCGTTTTTTGCATGCCTAAAGGTGAATGTATTCGAAAATGCTGAATTGATATTATAAACATGAGCATAATGAGCGTCTGTGTAAAGTAATTGTACTTCAAATTATGCTATGCAAACTTAATTTGAACAATATATAGAAGCCTACACAGTGGAAGGCTCTTCAGTCGGTCGTTGCCAACGCACCATCATCGATCATATCATCGAGTCTACAGTTTGGAAATGTCGTCACAAATCGAAGAATTCCAGAGCACCAGTTCCGACTCCCAGATAGAAGAATTCCAGAGCTCCAGTGCCTAGATACAGTCTAGCCGGTCGTTGAAGAGACCTCTAAGCAACGTCGACGGCGACGAAGCCAAGCTGCTCCGCAACCAAGAAATGAAGAGACCTCGAAGCAACGACGACGACGACGACCAAGTCAAGCTGCTCCCCCACAAGGAAGTAAAGGCGACGCTTCCCGTGAAGCCAGAAGTTGGAGGAATCCTGTACGCTGCTGACGAATTATATGCAATAAACAATGGTACTACACGAAGGTTCGTGAACATACTACCAAGAAATGAAGTGATGAATATTCAAAATTGGAAATTTATGGAAACAAAAATAGGCAGAAAGGTGGTAATCGAATTTGACGACGACAAGACGGTCTTTCTGCCGGAACAATTCAACAAGGTATACAGTGAGCAGGAGGACCTCGATCGGCTTTTGTGCTCCAAACTTGGCTTCATGTATAAAGGCATGAAACAGATCGGGAACGGGCGTACAATGCACGATATCAAGTTTTTTCAATTGTGAATCGCTTACCTTGAGATGACAGCAGCATCAAGCGGTATGGAACCAGTGCATGCCAAAGACAATTAGTGTATATTAGTGTGCGAAAGACAACATTGTGTTATCTATGTCTCTTTGTTTGTTTGTTTGTTTGTTATTTTTATCAATATATACTTGTAAAAAAATCATTATCTATGTCTCTCTCTTTACCTACCTGCATTCTTACTATCAATATGTCGCAGTCGGTGTTTTCTAGATGGCGTTGTTATCAATATATACTTTTTCAAATATGTGTCTGTTTGTCTGTCTACTTTTTAAACATGTGTCTGTTTGTCTGTCTACTTGGGGGCAAGGGGGATGCACGGGTGTGCATTTGTGAACATTGCTTCATATAAGTTTGTCTTGGGCGGGGACAGTGACGTATTAATGGCGGTGGTGCAAGGGGGATGACGTATTTACCTCCTCATGACTTCATCCTGTCTTATGGCGCTGGTGCG
>JAODFX010227181.1:0-21708 GCA_027580035.1 Dorylogaster longipes
CTTGATTAAATTCAGCTCATTATGTTACTCTCCATTGTGGGCCAATCGATGCTATCCAGCTCTTTGGTAGACAAGTGTTTCTTGACGATTGTTTGCAGCACACAACGCGCTGCCCTTTCTTCCGTCAGCTGCGTGGAGAGCAACTCCATATTAGCCTCGATGTTCTTTAATCTCTGTTGCAGTCTTATAAGTTGCTCGTTGGCATTGCTTTGCGGCTTGCGGACAGTGCCATCAGTCGTCGGTGTGCAATCTGCTAAAATATGCGAAACAAATTGCGAGTTGCGACGCATTTCAAATCATGGAGCGAGTTTATTAACGCCTCCACAACGAGCTCTATTCTTGAACAATAGATAGAAAACTGGCTTCGACGTCAATATGCACGTAATCACAGATCGAAAGGCACAAATACTGATTCTAACAGCTAGAGTATAGACAGTAGATAATAGAACGTAATGTTAATATCGAGCAAACCAGAAAGCAAGCAAAAGCACACCAAGTAAATCGTGGGAAGAGAAGAATTTGCAACGTTAGAGAGAATTTGCCACGTGGTTAATCCAGATGTTGCGTTTTGCGCAACTGGCGCAGCACAAACGAGCCACAGCACCACGTGGAGGCACGCGGCGTATGCGGACGGTAATTGCGTGGATGCAGGAGGTGCGAATACACCGGCGGACCCGCGGAGCTCGAGCCGAGCTGCGTCTTCTCCAGCCACTCATGCATTTTTACGTTACCACCGGTCAAAAGTTCCACTGTGCACACCGCCACCGCGAGCCACCCCCAGAGAGCAAATGAAACAAGTTGAAAAGAAACATGTGAGCAACCAGAGAGTAGTGTGCTTAATGTGTGGGCTGCGCGCCTGGCACGCCTTACCGGAATTAACAGTGTTCCTCGTCTTTGCGGAGAAGTACGCTTCGACAACTTCGAGGATGAGCGCGTCGTCTTTGTACGAAATGGTCTTGCCACCATTCGGCCGATTGGACAACAGCGACGTGCACGGTCTGTACGGCTGCGAAGGCCGCAAACAATTCACCGACCAGCCTCGATTGCTTGGCGTGGAGGCAGCGGCGTTTGGAACACTACTCATCTTGCCACCGAGCCGCGGGTTTCCGTTTGTCGTCGCCACGAAGCGCGTCTTCTAAAACAAGAGCGAGAACATGGATGAAAAACAATCGAAACAGCGTGGAGTAGCAAACAAAATGGCGGCGATGCGCTGCATTATTGTGTTAGCCAAATGGCAAGGGTTGCACTCTGCACTCCGCATTAATGGCGAGTTAATGAAAGCGTGCACGCACAAACAACGCACAACCCTTGCCTGTCTGCATCCGCCGGCTGGTGGTCTTGCGACTCTCGTCGTAGATCCCACGCACGACCTCAAGCGGCAGGTCGGCTTTGAGCCACCAATGCTCGTACAGGCCCGAACGGAAAACCGGAGGTGGCTGCTCATAGTCGCGTTCGTCGAGCAGATCGCTGAGCGACTTGCTCGACCCGCACCGCATGCCGGAGAGCTTCCTGTGGATCTGATCGACGGACTCCCAGGGCGGCGGCACCGGCGGCAGCTCGCCGCTGGTCATTGACGAACGGGAGGATTCGAGGGTGAGTGGATTCGCGGAGGTGCGCGGCGTTGAGCCAAACGGAGAGGTGCATCTGCACTGCGCTTCGTACGTATCCGACAAGACTGAATTGTGTTTCTCGCGTAAATCATGCACGGGGAAGTCAGGCGAATTCAACGTACAACTTCCTGCCATTCCCGAATCCGTCGATCGCACGCTAGGACAATTCGACACCTGACTATGTCGACACCACTCCCCTAGACTCGAACGCCGCTTGTAAACTTTATCCGAGTTGATGCTGTGTTTCCGAAAGCCGATGTTCGTCTTATGCAGAGACTTCTTCTTCTCCTTACTCTCATCCGTCCGGAATAAAGATGGCGGCTTGATAGGTTGCGCTATTATATCTTCGGCAACTGAATCGGCGTAGAGTAATTCGGCCAACATCCCATCGGGAATCGGGAGCATCCTCACGGGAATATCAATCGAGCTGGAATGTGTGGTTGTGGTCGACGCCGAACCATTACTACGTTTCAACGCCAAATTACTATCACTATTCGACTGGCACTGCGGTATGTACAAGGTGGTCAAACTCGAACGGTTGAATCTATCTCCAACCAGCTTATTTGGGCAGCTGGATCGCACTTTTGGACTGTAGTCACTCGCCTCTTGCTTTGAATGGAGCTTCTGCTCGATGTGAAAGTTCTCATTGAGAATAGCAAGATTCTCACATGCATAGTTAGGTGCTACACAGGAACTCACATCACTCTCTTGAGATACCTGAAGAGCGAGCAACTTTCTCATTGCTGGATTGTTCATATCACAAACCTCCTCCTTCTCAGCGCCTGCATTGCTAACCTCCACATCCGCAATACCATCTGTCACAAAATACAAGCTACTTGCTGTAGACGTATCGGAAGGCATCATCAGCTCCAACTTGGCGGAGGAAGTCATTACAATGCTTGGTTTCTTACTCTCCCGTTGCGCGATTTTCGTCGGAGAGCGATACTTTTCATGATCAATCATGCTGTCACTCCCCTCTGGATTGTAGTAACGAATGTAGCCAAATGTTTTTGACGTCGAAGTAACGCCATTACTCGAATCATCCTCACACGATGTTTCCTCGTCTGAATCACTATCGCTATCCGAAGCACCCAGCATGCTACGCCGATTTTTTGTGCCTTTGCGCATGATGAAGAACTCCGACCGATGCTGGCGGCGTTTCACGTTCAACAGCTCCGTATTCAACGCGCTTGTTTCCGGATAGAGAAGTGCCTTGAGCAGTTTTTTATTGATGATCTTTTGCTTCGTTAACTGCGCGTACAATTTCGACAAACCCGCATATGGCGCTGCTGGAGGATAGTATCGACAGGGATAGGTTGGGACATAATCGAAGGTTGGTTGATAACAAAGCACAGACACGCGATTGCAATAACCACGATCGTTTAACTGGAATCGCACCCAAGAGAACGAGTCGAAATAAAAGAGTGAAACAGTGTTAACACAACTGAGTCCTATTGAACTAGCTTTCTAACTCACATGTGGTGGTGGCTGTGGAACAATCTCCACTTTTGATGGCAAAATCTTGTTCCCTGAACTGTTTGTCCGGTTTGGATTGCACTTCCCAAGAATGTCGACCCAATGATTTGCCTCCTCTCGGCTTTGACATACCGCGACGAGCTTTTCAATCATCGGTCCACTAATCTCAAAGGCGTTTTTGTACTGTTCGCTATCCTCTAACCTGATGACATTAATTCCAGTTAACGGCAATTTACCCTGCAATGAATCAACCAATTAGGTAATGCAGTGTTCAATGTGTGATTAAATACCTCATAAATGAAGGCACTAAGTCTGTGACTAACAGACAAAATCAACAACGTAGTCGGAAATAGAATTAAGTATCTGTCAAGGTGCTGAGAACCAACCGCGACTGAACCCATATAGATGATATCTCCTAGTGTGGATAAAGTTTGGCCCTCCCATCCTCGAACAGGACCAGTGATAATCTGCAGTTCAATCTCTTTTTGCCTACGCGTCGCCTCGCAACTGGCTTCCATGTCCTTGTACACCGCAACAGAGCGCTGAATGTCGCCTCGATCCGGATGGCAATCCTCTACATGGCGCTCGACTTCCAGAAGCATTCCGGAGTACTTCGCCAGACGACGGAAAGGTTTGCTCAAGCCCGTGGTGAGAACGAGAATGCCTGGACAATTCGCTCCGCACGACTCCATGTATTTCGACAGCTCTTCTCTGTACTTGTCAATAATACACACTGCTTTTGGATGCAGTGATCTATACATTTGATGGACAGTCTTCATTCGCGACGCGTAGCCCAAAAATACTTTGCCAATGCGTTGCTCCCGATGCACTTTTTGGTTTTCATGTTCAATCAGTCTTAAAAGTTCTTGATGTGTGTCCAGCACCTCAAGAAAGTTCCCCGTCAGCTGTTTGAATTCATCTGTAGTAAGACTAGAAAATGATTAACATCAGATTAAGAAAGTTTGTCTTCTATGTGCACTTACATTGTACTTTTTTCAAGTGGAATTAAAAAATTATTGAGCAGGCCATGCAATTCAGCAACATGGGCTTTTTCAGACTCGAGGAGATCCATGTAGACAATCAACAAATTCTGAATATCAGGTTGGAGGGCATTTGTCAGCTGTTGCACAATACTTGCATCTGAAAGTAGCATTCATGATTTTCTCAATCTGGTCAATGTGAACTATAAATACCTTTAATCTCACGCACATAATTAACTGGGAACCATCCTGTAACATCACCCAATGTGCCTTCCCACCAGCCACCATCATCCTTCTGTGTGATCGTTATAATGTCACCTTTACGAAAGCACAACTGCAAAGCAAAAGTTAGTTATTGAATGTGTTGATTGCATGCATTGTACATATGAATGCTAAAAATAGCTGCAGACTCACCTCGTCGTTGTTGCTGCCTTTGAAGCTGTGTAATGCCTGAACCACAATGAGGTCAGTGGTCATGTTTGTTCACTGCAAGATGAAAACAAGCCGGCGTTAAATCACAGTCAGTTATCGGCCGGCCGCATAGTCGCGGATTCGGTTTCGCACAAGCGCGTCTTGACCATGAGCTGGAGGAGAAACTTTGAACGCCATCGCATTCTTGGCAACAGGATGCGCCCCAGCAAGCCGCCGATTTCTGGCTGCTTGCCAGGAATATTATAAACGGAGTGACGGAATCGGGCGTCGGTCGTAAACAGCAAAGGAAGGCACAAAAATAAGACGATTCAGAAGGCAAATGGCAAGCAGACAAGCAGACTATTCAAACAGCTAGCAACTAGCGTGTTTCAAAACGCGACATTCGCTAATTACGTGCGCGATCAACGAAAACTAATTAGTAGGCAGGATGGTCCGAGCAACCAATAATAGGCCAACAATTAGTATCTGTTCTTTACTTAACACAAATATAGCAGTTACCTTAAAGCTTCGCGTTTTCCTTCGTGCCAATGCCCAGTGAAAGCATTAATCTCAAACTCCACATCGGTTTCAAACAAAGAGCGTATTAAGCCTGCTTCGGAGGCACTTAAGCCGCATTATCGCAGCGTTGTCTCGTAATTAAGTCACCAGCGCAACACAAACGCATTAAAGAATACAGTACCAATGCGCTCCTTACAAAGTATCTCGAAGTCGCTGCGACGACTGATGGAATCGTTGAATGAATCACATCGAATAATAGAATGGGGTGAAAGGCAGTATGATCCAATGTTTAATTATAAGTGCGTGAAACGCACAAAACTTCCCATCGCTTACATCGCTTACATGTGAAAACATTACACGGTGGTAGACCACCAATTGTACTTTCTGCTTAACCCTGGAAATTTGGAAATAAAGCCGAAAAAGTCATGCTAGATATCATTTATTCCAGATATAATATCTTATTTATTAAATAGTTGATAGCCTATATTTACAGTTATCCTTCTGTTTGATTTATTATTTACAGAATGTCAAGCTGAGTTGGTTGCCTACATTAATAATATTATTATTATTTAATTTAATACCTATCTAGAGTATCTCATTAGACATGTATTATATAATATTACATTACTTTTTTTCGGTGATTCAATGTAACGATTATGAATTAAAATAACTTGAATTGGTGGCTTTCCTACCACTGGCTGAAAGTTGAAACTGCAATATTGCAAATAATGACACATGCAAAGTTTATTATTATATTATTTATAAAATAACTGAAAACAAACTGTGACACCTTATCCTAGCAAAAATCAAATTTCCATATAAGTGCTATCCAGTTTCGGGCGAGTTCCATACATTACATTCAAATTGCACGGTTCATATTCAAACAGACCAATCAGGTGTAGTGTAAGCGATCTCAACGAATCACAATACATCAGTTCTCGCCATCTTTGCCAAGAAAAAGAAACATCTGAATGACGATCAGAAAACCGTTGCCGTTCGTTGCTGTTGCGTGCACAAAACTGAAGCGAACGGAAATTTCCGCGTTGAATCAATCTTTTCGGTTGCTTTCGCATGATTAAGTGTGCACGAAATCATCGCAATTACGTGTGATCATCAGTCTGTGGTCTTAAACTTCATACTACCCGAACAATCGAATCAACACGTGGTTAACGAACCCCTTGAATACGTTTAACAACAGGTACGTTTGCATCAATTTGTTGCTGTTACTAGATGAGGAACAACAACGCTTTGCAAAAAACAAACACGAATCAGTCGTCAGTGTCATCTGCGTTACTTGATACGCGTCGTCTCCAGACAAATAAGTGTGTGCTCTAGTAATATACGAATCGTTTTTATACCGAGTCAGTAAGTATTTCATCATCTTCACACTCTCTTCGTGTTGAACTTGTAACAAAGGCGAGCTAATGATATGAAGATGATTCATTATCATGAGGACAAGCACAGCTCCACAAGTGTGTGTATGGCCGGGAATGTTGTTGGGGGCAGCGGATAGAGAAGTAGCTGCAGCTGATGATGTTCCTTTGTGAGCGCCCCCCACATTCCCTACCTACCTACCTTCCTACTTGTGAGCACAAAGAAAGAGGAGTGCACATGTTCGCCGGTTGCTGTTGCTCAAACACGTCTGGTGGCATTCACGCACTGGTTGTGGTTCAGTTTGAGCTCGAGACGAGCTTCCAGGTGACAAACTTCGCCGTGCTGTTGAACGCTTGACTTGTTGACTTCAGCCTCAACTTTTGTTTTGTTCAGTTCGGGTCGCAGTGTGTTCGTTGTTGTCCTTCTGCAAGGTAGTTTTGTCCACGATTTTTACACATTCGGCTATTCTTCCATGCTACTCGCATTTCGTAGTGGAGTGGATTCAATCGAAAGTTGATTGGGTAATAATAATATCAGTTCGTTTCTGCATTGCAGGTTTCCAACAATGGCAGATGTGCAAACGAGTTCCCCATGTGAGTAGTCAACAAACTTTTCCCATTACAATAAGTCAACATAACGCAATGGTGGAGATATAAGCCATTTGCATAGTTTGGTTTATCTTGTAATCCTAATGCGACGAACCATTTAGACGAGTTCATGTGTAAATTTACTAGTTTGATCATTTTAAGTCTCATTTATTAATACAGTAAAAACTGTCAAACACTAACGGTTTTTTTAAATAGTAGCCAACCTATATAGGTGGCTAACTTATGAAAGAACACTACTGAAATTTTCTGCACAACTTAGTAATAATATTAAGGATTCATGGTATTTTTTTGAACATTTTCATATCATATGCGTTTGTTGGGATGAACATTAAAAATTTTCAGTCCAAGGGTTGATAAGGTTAAATACCTGCACTGAAATCATTTTGTATATCAAGTTAAAGCTAGTTTAATGCTGAATAGAATGGTTTTTGTCATACCTTTCTATACTGCTTCTAGCCTGAGATATTGGATAAAACGTAAACCCATGCCTGCAACAAAATGCACTTCTTTTAAAACTTTGCACACCGATTGTTCTAAAAAGTGTAAATAATGATTTGTCCGAACAGGTAAAGAAAAGTTCTCACGAGTATGCCATTTGTCGCCCAATAATTATGCTGAAATCGAATATCTTACTTAGATCAATATTCATAAAGTAAGCAACATTCTCTTATGAATACTTGTGACTGATTGATTACATCCTTTCATTTGAAGATTGAAACTTAATTGAGGATTAATAATAATCCTTAACATTCGGCAGTGAGTCAATCAAGCTTGTAATTAATCACAGACTGGCGTAGAAAACGTCTATTAAACCATTTCTGAAGCACGGTTTTGCATAAATTTGGTTTTTAGACAGTAAGTAATATTTAATCTCTGTCACTTTTTTGTTGTTTGATTTAACAGCAATAAATTGACGACATCCGCGCATTTATTTTACTTAGATTCTGCGCGCAATTTATTCCTAATGAAGTAATACGCATTAATGCGAAAGTTTGCGTCGCTGGGAAAATGCGTGGGAATGTTACTATCACTTTCTTTGTGTTTTCTGTGCGTGCAAATTACTGGCAGTAAATTGGAATCGAATGGATATGTTATAATGGAAATGATTATTTAACCGAATGTGCTGAAGAAATAAACATTTCTAAATTTATTGCAATATTGATCAATTCTCACTATTATAGGATTTTCGAAATAAAATTGAGTTCTTAAAATAATCTTTGATCTTAAATAACCCGGAAAGTTCAACTTTCCGTACGCGTGCAGAAACAAAGCAAAGACAAAGTAGTCAAAGCCAACAAAATGGATAACACAATCACACATTGGAAAGTTTTGCATATGTTCTCGCTTCGAACTTTTATTCAAATGACGAGCAGCAAAGACAAAGCATTTGTAGGTCGTTAAATTATTCAATTGTCTGCCCAACCCTAAAAGACAATACGACAACAAACGTCAACAAGCCAATACGGACAATGCAGGCATGAGCATTGAGGAAGCGATGATTCGAGAGCCAATTCTGACAGCGATGATTTGCCAGGTCACGAGTTGATAACAAAAAAATCCAATTACATACACTCCGACCGTCCGATTCGGAAACTTTGCCGAGAGCGCTCGCAATTATCTAGCGTTTAAAACTTTCTCGCCATCTCGTTAATCCCTAAGCAAATGGCAGCGCAATCATCGCAATTTGCCACGATGCGTGTTGGCGCAGGTCAGGGCGGCGCGAGATCAACCATTTACCTTGATTTGGTTTAAGTGGAGAAATTAAGGTGACTCATCCGATGGATGGATGGACGGACGATGCGCTCCTTTGAATAAGTAACTCGAAGATGGTCATATGGGAAATCAACAAGCTTCCAAACATGGTATCTCGTGAGTTGGCGTACTGGTTCTCTTCATATCTCGTTTCGCATTTCATATTTTGAGTTGTACGTCTAAAACAGAGATTCCCAAACGTTTCTTTCTCAAAGAGATCGTCTTTCAAAATTTCATTGAGATGTTTCCGGTAGATATATTCCCTAAAGATTAGATTTAATTATTGAAATTTACGTTGCGACTGAGTTTTAATCACGAAGTAATGGCTTTAGAAGCAAAACCGTGAGAATTGATTGATTAAATAAGTCAAAATAGTTAAGTTGGCAAATGAAATCAATGACTTTTTGACATCTACTCACAGCATAAGAAACCAATCAATCATCATATATTTTATTTAGAAAACCCCCCATTTTGGAGTGGTAACCATAAAAAAAAGTTAATTTTTTGTGTCGCATTTAGTCAAACATGTAATTTAATTATTTAATAATTAATTATTAATATTAAACATAAATAACGTAACGAAAATAGTTTTAATTTTTATTTTGATGGATTGCTATCGAATTATCAATATTTGGCTTAAATTTAGTTAGGAATAATTGCAAATCCTTCCGTTGCGTGATATTCAATCAGTTCTTTTGTTTTTTGTTAAAATGGGTAAAGTCAAGCCAACATTTAAGTTCTTCACTATTAAAAGCAATTAAATTTTCGGCCCTCTCCGAATTGCAAACCCCCTTTTGTCACAACAATGCCTAGTCTCTGACTAGTCCCCTCTGGACCCATGAGATCCACATGGAACCCTTTGAGAACTCATTGTCTAAGAGAATCGGTTGTAAAGTTGCTCTTTCCCTGGCAAACTGTGCCTTACAATTAGTTGCGGTGCCCAGTGTGGAACTGGTTTATTCTTCGCTTTTCTCTCATTTCACCTTTATCGCAGCTTCTTTTACCCTCGGACGTTCGGTAACCTTGGCGAATACGTGAGTGCAATAGCCCCACTTCATCTTCTCTTAAACCCGGTTTACATCGAAGTTAGTAGCAAAACGTTATTAACTTGACAAAATATCTATCCTGTAACAAACGTTAATAGCAAATGTTATTTGTAACAGGATTATTGTTATCCTTCGAGAGTGGGTAAAGTTCGTAACGTTATTAAAACACTTCGGTGCAAACGCGACTTTGGGTTTTGCTTTATCACCTAAGAAACTGTCGTCTACATGCGCTTCTTTGGGTCGAAATCAATCGGCAAGCAAGCATAAGTCCATTCACCTCCACCAGCTTGCTGCACTCTGGGCGAGAACCCAGCGCAGTACTACAACAACAACACCGCAATAGGAATGCAAATTCGGCAAAATGCGGCGTTTCTGACTACTTGCTGCTCTCCAGCAATTGATGTGAGGGCGACATCTCTCCCTCTCTCTCTCTCTCTCTCTCTCTCTCTCTCTCTCTCTCTCTCTCCGAGTGTTCCCATAAATATTACTACCAAAAAGCAAACCCTCCAACGGGGGATAGGTAAGAATTGTTATCATTTTGCGAGAGCTATAATAGTTATTACAGCCGCAATTTAGCGTATTTTTGGTGAAACAAAGGAGTTTAGGGCAGGGGGGCGGGGGGCTGGCTACGCCCATGGTTGTGGTGCGACAGCCGAATTATGTGCCACACCCTGTATACATGCATAAATGTATTTAGGTGATAGCTGTTCATGTTTGGCTTTATGTATTCGGTAAGCGTTGTATAAGGTGGGCAGAGAGCTAACTCTCAGCTGTTGTGCTGCGGCCCACGTTTTTCGCTTGATTTTCTCGTGCCAACTTTAATCCGTGCTGCTTTCCATGCAAATCGTGGCGATTTTCATACCGATAACCATTTATACTCTACTCGCATCCAATCGTCGAAGTTAACAGCAGTTACCTTATCGATATAGTCAAAGGTGGGCATGACATCGTTAATCCGTTAATCGTTAATTAACGAAGTTACCAATCTGCTTTACAAATCAACTTAGTATTTATAATAATAGTTATAATTAAATTAGTCTACTGCTCGGCAAACTTATGAACCAAAAATCCAAATTTATGTTAACGTAAATGTTAACGGTTAACTTACATTTTAAATTTTCGAGAATTTAACTTTTGAACTATTAACGAAGTTAACTCTTTAAGTAAGCAAGTAGTTGCTCAAGAGGTGTAACCATTTGTAAGAGGCCTTCGTTTTAACCGTTTAGTAGTGATTTTTTTCTTTCAATTTTGTCATCAATGAACATGAACGGAAATTGAAGTATGATCAAGTGTCATTTTCTATTTGGTAAACTATTAATTTCCCGTTAGTAAATAGCTATCACGATGAAGAAAATGTTTTCGATTGCTTGATTTATATTTCCGCACGGAAGAAAATGATTGGTGAGTTCCTTCCTGTAAAGGAGATACAAATGTCCGCAGAGAATTTATTCATACTTTGCTCATAAAATGCAATTGAAATTTCCTGGTCCATATTTGTTGCTTCATATTTAACAACAGTATGAAAACCGTCATAAATATGTGTTGATTATTACCATGAGGTTTTCACTGTTTCGACACACAACAACTTGTTACATAATTTGTTGGTATTTTAAATCTTCTTTTATGCATTAAAATTTTAATTTATTTCACTGTTAATTTATTTTATTGCTATTTGGATGTTCAAAAAAATCATTTTTTCGATGTAATTTATGTCGCAATTTAAAATTTTCATTTATCAACCATTTGTTAGAAACTAGACTTTTAAAAAATGTTTTTATTCCACTTAACAAAAAAAAAACGAGTTTATAAAGTTTGTTTGAAAACGTTATTTATTATATATTTTTTCAAAAGTATTTTACATATTTGAATCATCATCACAATTTTACGAAACTTTTTTCTCTTTTCTCTTTTTCCTCCACATCATCAACATTTTTTAGAAAGTTTGATTGCAAACGTTTACAATCGAATAAACCCAGAACATGTCTGCCTACAAACGTCCATTTCACACCTTTGACATTCATTGACGATCATTAAACGCTACGTTAATAGGACATTCATGTTCTAGCATTATTTATTTGCGCTTACCCGCTTGGAAAAACAATCAAAATCAAAGGTGAACACCAAGCGAATGTGCCTGATGTTTTGCGCTGAAACTGAAGCAGTTCCTGAACGAATTCCAACTTTGTCACGCCTCGACGAAGAAAGCTCTGCTGCTGACCGCAGTGGGGGAGGCAAAGCGTCGTCGAGCTCTTATCCAAATGGCATGATAGTTGATTGCGAGCGCGCCGCGTTAAAATTTATGACACTTGTGATGGTTGTGTGATATATCCGCGTTTGCGTGCGGCGGCGGCGGAGGCGGCGCCGCGACGCCGGCGACTATCGACCGCACATCGACGCCAAGTGGCGGCGGCGGCGGCCGAGGCGGAGGCGGCGTGCGACGTCGCTGAAAAACGCCGGCTACCACACCTGCATACAGTGCATTCGCCACCATCGCGCAGTTCGCATCTTCCTCCGTTCGGGACTCACATTCTTCGACGCAAAACCCTTCAACATGATCATCGGTTTGATGCGCGAATCCGTGCTGCAGTGCTTCTGTCACACTTGCAGAGCACCCCTCCCCGCAGCGGGTAAGTTTTTCTCTCTATTTCACAACCCTACTTGATATCTACCCAATCTGGGATCGTGGGATCCCATAACCTCGGGTCACCTGGAATCTGGGATTCCAGACTTGGATCTGGCAAGTCCAAAAATTAAGTTTGGGACACTGGGATCCCAATTCCAAAATTGAAAATCCTGCATGGGACAAACACGAATATAATATCACCATATCGATCTTTTCGTTGCACTCCGTTCCACCATTCAAGGGCAAGTGCACAAACTATTTTTATTCGAGATTCGGCCAGATATGGATAGTGGCAGTAGTGAAAAACTTTCGATGTCTATTTTTGCCGTGGTGAAGAAAGTCGCGTTTTCCTTTCATCATTCATGACACAAAGTGGTTTTCACTTTCGTGTTTCGTTGCGCATCTGGTGCTAATCGAAAGAAATTCTCATCGAACGGGTTTTTTTGCTTTCTTTCCAAATCGAATCGCCTTGCTCGAATGGTGCTCGTAACTAAACGTCTGTGAGACGTTTCAAGCAAATTTCACATCCAAAGCCCACTTGATGCAATTACACGCTCCCCCCGTCTGGGGAGATTTGTTGTGGGTGGTGAAGTCAGTCACTCACTGGTGCCGGCAAAACGCCACCAGATGAGTCACGCGTTTGCCGTCCCCTCACTTTTGTCAGAAAGGGGAACTTCGTACTGACATAGACTTCCCACCATACACCGATGCAACCCAATATGCACTTGCCGCTTGTACAAGCAATTTTGCGCTGTTCGTCGGATGTTTTACGAACGTAAATTTGCTTTATAGTACAAAGACGTCAGCATGGCTTCGTGGCGAAGACGAAAACGAAACCGCGAACTGTGCAGCCCTCGGCCGGAGGGAAGAAAGTACAGTTTGTCAGTAAGTACACGTCTCATTTGCATCGAAATGCATTGTCCTTCTGATTGCTAAAAAGCTCTTTTCGCTTTGGCAACGCATCCTGCAACAAAAAAGCTGCATTCCGTTCTCGAGGGGGTTATAAATCATATGTGGCGGACAGTTGCGAAAATGACCCGAGTTAATTGGTTAGGTGTGCAATTACGCATGCAGTGCACTACCGGGGATTGCTGTGTTTTCCTCATTTCCCACTGGCTCGCAAACAAGAATGCCTTTTCGGAGGCGATTGGAATTCGTTTACTATGTCTACTATCTCATAGAATGCAGGCATTCATAGATGGCAGGAGTTTTCGACACTATTCAACAGGCTCTTGAGGGTAACTTGCGTATAAGAAATGGGAAAAAAGGCGTCTGGCATACATGATGTGACGGAGGAATCGGGCGAAGAGGAGAGAAAGACAGTGGGATCTTATTGATCCTTCTCATTGCTTACAGCGAAGGCTGCTGTTGCTATCGCGACACTGGGCGATAACATTCGTATACATTTTGATGACATACGTATATTCGTTGAATTATATTATTAGCTTCGTCAAACAGGTGAAAACTACGATTTTGTGACTCATTTCATCTCCTTTTTAATGGTACAAGTAATAAAATTTACTTTTCACATGGTCTCTAATTTCGACGAAACTCGGTATATTTGGATTTGTGCCTTTTATAGTTTTGGGAACACATGTGGAGTATTTTTGCTCAGACTCAAACTTAAAAGTTGAAATTTCCGAAATTCTTCTTGTTTTTGTGTGGTTTATATCTTCCGTAAAATTGATCATATTATCTATAATCACACAAAAAGAAATAGAGAATTAGTTAAAGTTGATTCTGAACTTGGATTTGCCTATCAGCCCTTATATTTTACTAAGGCACAGATATCAATTCGAACTTGAATAACTCAATGAGGGAATAAAAAATAAATAACCTACATAATGGAAAAATAATATTTGTGGCTTTATCATTCCTTGATTAACTTTTCAAGCTTCAAAAGTGGATACTAATTTTAGCCTTTAGGGTACAACATGAACACACACCAGGGAACAGTCATTCAGTTGTTTAAAGCTTCACAATACCCATATTGACAAGTTTTTCTGCCGGAAATTTGCAACCAGTTTTTCCCAATCACATTTTTTATATTCTAAAAACTGAGAAACATCCTTACAAACTGTCTTAATAACTCTCTTAAAAATTCTGAATAAATCAAACAGAAATCAAATTAGCATTAAACTGATTACTTTAACTTGTTCTGCAATCTTAATTTGGAAACAACTAAAAAGTTGGCAAATTATTCCCCAGGGTTGTAATTACGTATTTAGGTAACTGGAATACTAATTGCATTGTTATCTTGTGATTAATTTCGAAAAGCTTTTATCACGTTTAAAGATGTCGATACAGTTTAATGTCTTTTCAAAAGCGTTGCTCAAAACAAATTTGCGCCAGTTACACTATAATCTTCTTCTTCGCGAGCTGTTACTCGCATGATTGAGGTTGTATAACGGTGAAAAAGCGAATTGTGTATCTTTGAAAAGCAAACTGCTTGAATGCAAAGTGCAAAATAATAAATATTATTAGTATAACAAAACTGTCACCAACAAATTACTCGTCATGATTAAATTTACAGTTTCTGGAAGAAACAGCTAAGCACTGGTAACAGTACCTAACTACTTAATTGTTATTCAGATTCCTTTATCATTTCAGACATTGTCAAATTGAAATTCTAACTCTATTAAAGCAATATTTATTATTTATAATTTTGAAATAGTCGAAAGTTGCTTCAATTTTTCAATTTGAGTCTGAAAATGTAATAATACAAAATGCGAAATAATAAATATTATTAGTATAATAAGACTGTCACCAACAAATTACTCGTCATAATTAAATTTACAGTTTCTGGAAAAAACAGCTAAGCACTGATAAGAGTACCTAACTACTTATTGTTATTAATTTGTTATTATTATTATTATTATTGTTATTAAGATTTCTTTATCAATTCAGACATTGTCAAGTTGAATTTATCACTCTCTATTATAGCAATATTTATTATTTATAATTTTGAAATTGTCGAAAGTTGTTTCAATTTTTTAATTTGATTCTGTAAATTTAAATCTATTTTTCTTGTTTCATTATTTCACACATCAATACAAATTTTTCATTTAAAATTTATAAATCTATTGTTTATATAGCCCCTAATGATGACCAAAAGTGAGCATTAACTCGTTCATCCGTTAATCGTTAATTAACGCAGTTAACAATCTGTTTAAAGGATTAACTTTTAAGGTAACCGTTAACTGTAGTCCGTTGCATTAGTCTAGTGGTCGGCAAACTTATAAGTCAAATACGTTAAATGTTAACATGCGTTAAACTTTCGAGAATTTACCTTTTTAACTATTAACGAAGTTAACTTTTTAAGTAGCGAATGAACAATTAGCGAAGTTAAATTTTAGATTAACTATGCCCATTTTTTATGATGGCGAAGATTAAGTAGTCGAAACTTTATTCTAAAATAAGAAAATAAAACATAACATTAGTTAGAGAAGACAATAAATGTGTTTTATTCACAGTTTAATCAATACTTAATTGTAATTGTAATTCCCATATTGAATTATGGTTGAAGTTGACTTTGAATTGGGTGCGAACATCAACAACATCGGCTGTTTTTCGTCCTTGAAGTAATATGTGCTTTTTGCAATGCGTAGCGACCGAAGTGAGGTGCCAGGAAAAGACGCGCGGAGGGCTGTGCTACGAGGTGATCCTCGGCGAGCCCGACGCGAAGGCGACGCCGCCGAAACGCGCCGGCTCGCCGCCGAGCAAGAGCATGACGGCGAAGGAGATCGAGGAGAAGCTGCGCGCCGCCGAGGAGCGCCGCCAGCAGCTCGAGCTGACCAAGATGAGCGCGCTCTCGGCGAAGATGCTCAAGATCGAGGAGGCGTCGCGCAAGAAGGACGAGCAGACGCACACGTTCATCCTGAACACGCGCGAGGCGCTCGAAGCGAAGATGGAGCACCACGTCGGCAAGCGCGAGGCGTACATCACCGACCTCAAGAGCAAGCTCAAGGACCACATCGAGAACGTCGAGAAGACGCGCCTCACGCTCGAGCAGCAGACGGACGAGGTGCGCGCCGCCATCGAGGAGAAGCTCAAGTCGGCGTCGGAGCATCGCGACGAGAACATGAAGAAGATGCTCGAGCGGTTGAAGGATCACGTGAGTTACAAGCCTCTTGTTAGTGTTGTTGTTACTGTGCACTTGCATGCTTGCACCTATCATCATCATCTTCTTGCACATCTTGGCATCTCGTTAGGAAGAGCAGGTGAAGCGTGTGCGCACCATCAACACGGAGAAGCTGCAGCAGCTTGAGAACACCGTGCAGGAGAAGCTGGAGCAGGCAGAGAGTCGCCGTGTGCAGATGGAGAACGAGCAGAAGGAGAAGCTGCGTAAATACGTGAGTACCGCAAAGGTTCCAACGGGAGAAAAAGCAGCGTTTACAGCTTCTCTTCTACACCATAGAATACCAGACCAGATGAGATCAAGTCCACGCTCGAGGATAAAATTTCCACTGTTTCGCAGCAGATTGAATCAAAGCTCAGCGTTGCTGAGCTGAACCGAGAGAAGGAGATCCAGCGCAAATTAGAAACCGCAAAGAAATACGTAGGTTGCCACACCACCCACAACGATGATAGCCCTACTCCACATGTTTTTTTCTTCTTTTGTTTTTACATCACTTGCTATTTCATTTGGTTAGAATGAGCGTACAGTAGAAATGAAGCAGAAGATGGAGTCGTTGATCTCAGAAAAGTCCACACAAATCGAGACTAAGCTCACAGCCGCCGAGCAGAAACGAGAGAAGGAGTTGCAGAAGAAACTAGAAAACATCAAGAAAAACGTACGTATGCATAGGCAATGCACTTCATTCGCATTAACGTATTCACAATTTCCGTCTTAGATTCGTATTTCGTAGCCATGCCTTTGTATTCACTGCTTAAGCATGTCTTTGTTCATAGGAACGTCGTGCGGAGACAGTTCGTCAGAACAAGGCTAACATCATAGCCAACCAAATGACCGCTTCCTCTGGGTAAAAGAACAAGCTTATTTAAATCAGCTAGAAAGGCGTCTCTTCTCTTCCGGAGAGACAACTCTGCAACTGCAGCATCTACTTATGATTACAAGAATAGAATTATTGGTTACTTGATTCTTCGGTCAGACGAACGCACACCGCAATGCAAGCGCTGATATCTCTTTCTGCATTCGCGTCTTTCGCGCAGATCGTATTTGCTGGCGAAATGGCGATCATTGTTCGTCCATTTTGATATACTTGCATTTTATCATACTCACCCATGACTGTCTCTGTCATGTAGGGTTATTTTCTATCAAAACTATTTTTACTCATTACGTCTTGATTTTAACATGTTTCATATCATTCTTCTTTGTTGCGTAAAGTCCAATCTGGGGTTAGGCAGATTTGGTTGTGTCAATTAGAGGAACCCATCCTTGGATTGTCGAATGCACTTTTTGGTTTGATGTATCAACTTGAAGCATTTGCTATAATAATTCAAGAGACCAGCTCGTAGCTTAGCCATGTGTGAATTTATTGAACGCTTTGAAACTCGCAGACAGTTCTTGCACATCAGTTAGGAGATATAAAAAACTACATGAAAACTGAACACACCGATGTTATATTATCCGGCATATTTGCTCGTGGAAGAAAAGCATGTAAGGAGTCATGCATACAACATTAACGCTCATTGCAATGAAGAGGCATGCAGACGAGAATCGCGAATGGAGTTAGAAGGCTATTTTAGCAGCGATTTCTTGACGTTTTATATAAAGATGGTAAGGAGCGAGTTTCGGAACACAAAAAAAATGAATGCATTACTACAAACCGCCGCTGTGCTGCCTTTTTGTGTGTGAACGGTAAAACTTGAATGATTGTAAATGCGTATGCATACGTTAAGAGAGTAATGTAAAATGTAACAAAACTATGTGCTTTATTGCGGCGCAACCAGGTTTGCGAGCCGACACCGTTCCTCTGACGAGCAGCGAGGACAAAAGGGTCAATCACAAAGCCGTAGTGACATAAAATACGTTTTATTTTGAGGTTTCTTAGAAGTGAAGACTCGTGGAATGGTAGCGGTGGCGGATCGCAAGGGAGCGCCAGGCTTCTGTGATCACAATTTGTTTGTTTTTCCGTTGACGTCGAGGGGAAACGCGTTGGCGGTTATGTTTTCATAGCGTTTATGTAGCGAGCTCCTCATTGTACTACTAACAGTTTCGTATGCTTTTCTTATATGATAATAAATCAAGAATGAACACTTGCTACATTAGTTCCTGAGAGTTGAAGAAGTGCTTTCCCTTATGCTTCCCCTATTAATTCAGCTCTATTTGTGATTGTAGTCATTTTTATCTAAAGAAATTTATGCATTTTACATAAACCACAAACTTTTAGTCCCACACTTCATAAATTACTTTTGAATTTCAAAAGTACATATACAAATATCTTCTAATTACCAGTGTTCAAAGGGAGTATTTCAATAATAAACATGACAAATATAACGATCGTAACAATGCTAGATAAGAATGATTAAGAAAGTATATAATATATTTATTCAGCCAAATAATTCCCTCATTAATCTCGATTTTCTATTATCACTTTCGATGTTGTTGTTATTATGTACATTGTCGATTGTGTTGTTATTTTGCTGCTCTAAACTGTTACCGTTGTCAATTTCCCGTAAGGCTGCCAGTAATCTCTTTTTATTTTCCAACGCCACGCCAAGATCCTTTTTACGTGGACTCACTTCAGGATCTCCATGATTTCCGGTCGACATCCGATGGACGCCGTTAAGCGGAAACTGGCCGTTTTTAGTGACGGTCCCAAATGTGTATTCCGCATCCCAGACGTCGTCGATAAGTTCGTTGTCCTCGCGTTTCAGCCGAATCGTTTGCTTGCTGCTACCGTTCAACTCTTCAAGCTGTTCACTAGCTTTGTTTTCCTGCTGCTGCTGCTGACGAAGCAACTCACGCTCGGCTTCGAGTTTCTTGAAATGGTTCCGTACGATATCCTCCGCATCATCCGAACCCTCTTCCATTCCATTTTCTTGAATGCTATCAACATCAGTCTGTGGAGGTTGCTGCGTTGGCGATTCATTGGTAGCAATCTCGACTTGTTCTTCATTCGTGTCATCTTCCGTTTCCACCTTTTTGAAGCGTTGCGTGCCTTCGAATCTTGAAGTGCGGGGCTTCGTACGAGGCGAAACTTCCGTATTTAACGCATCTGCTTCCGCTTCTGTTGCGTACAGGGCTTTGCGCTGCTGTAGGAAACTCTCCAATTTTGTCGGTTTCAACTTAGAACTTTTCGCTCCAGTCTGCAGGGACTTTTTCAGGTGTGCTTCTTCGATTGAAAGCTTTTCGAGAATATTGCTGAAATCGTCAAGCTTCGATGGAATGCCGTCCCTAGTTGTTGACCTCGCATTTGTTTTCTCGGCAGACGCAGATACAGAACTTCCCCTTTCGGCCTGATTGCGCGTTTTGAGAGGCTCAAGTTTGTTCTCCGATTCGCTCGTTTCTTTCAGATTGGAGCTCGATCTTCGGTCTGGACTTTGTTTGAACCGTTTGCTTAGTAATCGCGGCTTACCTGGTATCGGTGCTTGCACTAGTGCCTGGTCGAGCTCCTCACGGCACTTCCGGTACTTCACAGCTTCGGCGTTCATTTTGTACTTGCAATTCTTCACCTCAAGCGTCAATCGCCGATTGAGTAAATTAATCTCCGACTCCTGGCTCCTGATCAACTCCTTGGCTTCCATCAGAGAGGTCCTCAACTGGGCGCGTTCCTCCAAATGTTTATCCTTCGCCAGCGCTGTGAGCTGCTTGACGTGATCCTTAATGGAGAGCAGTTCATCGTCGCGGATCTTCAGCGTATCAGTCACTTCTCGCAGTTGTCGTTTTAAAGTTTTGTTTCGCTCCATCAACACACGGTTTTCCTCCACGTGCGATTGAATCAATCGCGGCAGGTTTGCATTCACACCTTCGTAACTAAAACAAACTCGAAGCAGGTCACAATTTCGCTCGGGGAAGGCAGTAGGTGAGTGAATCATACTTATTGAGCGCCTTGTCCTGCCGGCGTTGAGTCGACTTCAGCGCTCGGTTCTCGTGGGCTAACTCAATCAGATGGTAATTGGCGTCGTTCAGCTGACTTTGCAGATGGCGAATCTTGAGCATTTTCGCAGACTGCACTCGCTGACGCACCGTGTCGACTTTCGGAGGACGGACAGAAACTGATAAAGGATTCACCGGCTTCTTGCGCTGTAGGACGCAACTACGTTTTTTTGTACAACCCGTTTCAGTTAGCTTCCTTAATGGGAGAACGCTGCATTGGTCAAACAAGGATAGAGGTAGAGGATACAATTTGCACTCACCGGCTACTGGACACATCGACGGTACTCGCACCAGCCTTCGGTGCAGCTACATTCGAACACGCGCTTGCCATCTTCGACCCGGTTTCAAATGTAAAAAAATTGTATAGCTAGTATCAAGTAAAAATCTCCTGCGCAATGCAGGAGTCCAGACATGTGTGTACTCTGTCAGGTCGGTTGTCATAGTTACCATTCACAGGCCACACGTTTTGTTTTCCTTCAACTACACGTTCCTATTTACATTAATTAAAGGAAAGTAATGTGGATGAAAAGCAACCGACATTTTAATGCTATTCAACTGGTTGCAATTGTTTTCTAGCGTCATTTGTTTCAACACAACATTACAGCCATTAAACGGTTACGTTCACATGTATGTACAATCACTTTATTAGACCACCTTGAGGTGAAGAATGCTGATTCTGCGCTTGCCACAGCATAGAATACAAACTACTAGACTTGGTGATGAGGTTGTTGTGAGAACCCCGTTCCTTCACGATGCCGTTTTCCAGAACGAGGATTTCATCTGCGTCGCGCACGGTGCTCAGTCGATGCGCGATGCAAATGCTCGTTCGACCCTCGGTCGCCCTCTTCAAAGCGGTTAGAATATTCTAGACGGGACAAAAATGTTACATGACAACAATTCTTTCTAGCACTTCACAGCAGTTCTTACTTGTTCAGTGATAGAATCTAGAGAACTGGTCGCTTCGTCGAAAATCAAAATGGGCGAATTCTTGAGAATAGCTCGTGCGATTGCTACCCTCTGCTTTTCTCCTCCGGACAGTTTCAAACCTCGCTCACCAACTTGTGTATCATAGCCCTGCGGCCATTTTATAATGGAATTGTGTAGCTCGGCCATCTTGGCTGCCTCAACCACCTTCTCAGCCGACGCAGTTAAGTCGCCATAGTTGAGGTTATGCCTGATTGTGTCATGAAACAAGACCGAATCTTGCGGAACAATGGAGATTGATCGGCGGAAGCTTTCCAGGTCCA
>JAODFX010227182.1:0-13369 GCA_027580035.1 Dorylogaster longipes
TTTTCTTTTTTTGAATTACGTCATTGTCATCAACCAATAGAAATGCAGGAAGCCATTATTTCGCATATGGCCGTCCATAACCCTCAATGATAGCTAGCCTTCGTTACTAGTCGATACGTGAATACTTCCTTGCAGTGCATCGTCAAACCGTCACTATCGTTATGTCGGAGGAGACCGCCATCAACTTGCGAAATAGCCAAACATTACAATGTGCCCAATCTGGAGCGAAGGTACATTCGTATAAACCTGTTATTGCCACATGACATAAGTGTATCTTTATGCATAGGATATGATCACGTCGCTGCAAAACTTCATTGCACAAATGTCGGACAATGCGCGCTTTCAGGATGAGGAGATCGCCAGCCTACTGCAGACATATGAGGAACAATTAAGGCAGCTACAGGGGCTCGAGGCCAAGAACGAGTCACTGACGAGTGCGTGGACAGAACAGCAGGCTGCCATTGAAAAGCGCACCCCGTCAGATGCAAACGACGCAGGCAATTCGTGCAATCTCTCTGCCATCGAGACGAAGTTAACAAACATGCGACGCGAACGCGATACAGAAATAGAGGAGCATGCACGTGCATTGAGAGGACTGAACGACGAAAATGCACGCCTGTCGCAGGAGCTGATCGCTCTGGAACGAGCGGAAGAGGAGAGGCGATGTGAGCTAGGAGAGATGCAACGTTGTGCGACAAGTGCAAGGGAGTCGGCGCAGGCCGTTAAAGAAATCGTCGAAAGGAAAGACTCGGAGTTAGCCGAATTGGGCATGCAATTACGAGTGAAGTTGGAACGCGAAGCTGCCGTTCGACAGGAAAACGAACAGTTGGAGGTAGCGTTAGCTGCTAAGAAGTCAGCGCAGCAGGAGAAGAAAATCGCGGCCGATGCGGAGCTGGCAAAGTTACGAAAGCTCCACGCTGCAAGAGATGCTAAGTATGTTTGTTACCTTAGTTAACCTTGTTTTTCATCTCTATCGTTTCCATCTAGGATAGAAGACTTGAAGAGGCGACTAAGTGAGGGCGCAGTTTTGGCCGCTGATCGACAGAAAGCGATTGCTTTGCAGCAACGAGCAATCGTGGATCTTGAAAAAGCGAACGCAGCGGTTATTGAGATCGCTCACAATGCTGCAAGCACAAACCAACTGGTCGACGTCCTTACCCAGGGTGTGCTGGAGAAGAAAGACGCCATCTCACGCGCGCACGAAGAGCAGCGATGCCTTCGCGAATACGACGCCGAGCAGCAAGTGAAATTGGATGCACTGCAGCTGGAAGTGGATTCTGGTGCTTCGCTGCCGAATGCGTTGCTGGGACGCCATGAGCAGCTCACTGACCTCCACCGACAATGTGACGCCCTGAAGGTGGAGATTGAACGCGTCAACGCAGAGCAGGCAGCTGCAGTAAGTGCTCGTCACGCCCGTTTGGAGTCTCTGCGCGATGCCAAGGAGAAGGCACTAAGTACACAACTGGAAGTGAAAAACACGCACAACGCCAAGCTGGACGATTTGAACACGAAAGTGATCGCCGTACGTAAGGAGTATGAAGATGCGAAGGTCCGTTACCGACTCGTGCACACAGAGTGCGCAATGCTGAAACGTCGTCTTCGCGAACAAATTGCCGACGCGAGGAAGCCGGAGGTGCCCCTCAGCACTGAGCGTGCCAAGAGAAAAACAGCACCGTCCACAGTCGACGAAGAAGCAAATAGCACTCAGGATACAACGGCATCATCATTCCAAGCATATGGCGATAAAGTATGTCGCTTTGATAAGTCGCGTCTATAAACAGAATTCGCCTTAGAAATAAGAATTCGTTGCACTTGATTTACACTTTTTAACAAAAGAAGAAATTTGATTTGTGCTTATTCCTATATTATTCAACCACTACTATTAAATACATAATTATTCTTAGAGGTTCCTAAACGTGGCTTTTTTTCTCTCTCAATAAACCCTTTACATCTACTCCTAGAATAAGACAGCAAGCAATTCCCACTTGCGGCATTCACGTAACGGATAAAAACAGAGAACATTTTAGTTTGTTGTCAGGTATTTACACAAATTTGGCTACTATAGTAAACGAATGAGTGCATGAAATATTTGTGAAGATAAAATAAAAATGCGATTTTTATATGTCATTTCTGATATGTCAAATAAAAACATTTTCAAATGCTAAATATTATGTGTTTTGTTTCCTTTTTCGTCAAATGACCATTGAAACAAAATCTAGCGCATTATGATTACATTTTTGACGTACAAATTCAGAAATATTTAAATTGGCTGAACAACACGCACCAGATTTAAGAAAAATTTCTGTAAAATTTCACGTCTACATTTAACATGGTAGGATACTTGAATCCAAATTGAATTTCGTGTGGTCTCTAATGATTGCAATCTGTATTTCAGAGAGAATGTATTTCCGTGCACATCGGCCAAGCCGGGGTGCAGATCGGTAATGCCGCATGGGAGCTCTACTGCCTCGAACATGGTATTGGCGCCGACGGCATGCCTCTCCATGGAAATCTTGTGGAGACTAGTTCACGAACGTTCTTCCAGGAGATTGATCGCTACAAAATGGTACCCAGAGCTGTACTCGTTGATTTAGAACCCACTGTCGTTGGTAAGCACAGTCGAAAGATTTCATCTATTCATGAATCGGTTGGCCACTAAAAATATATTCATTCGGGTCATCTATGACTTAGAGCAGTCTTAATTTCAAGTTGAAAAAAGAAAATTAAGTAGGCTTGGCATTTTCATGCGCCGTTCTATAAAATAATTTCAAACGTCAAGTTTTTCTGTGACGTGACAAAGATTGAAAACAAAAACAAATTAAATCATTTTCTTATTTAGACGAAATCAGAAATGGTCCATACAAACTGCTATATCACCCCGAGCAACTCATAACCGGGAAAGAAGATGCTGCTAACAACTATGCGCGCGGTTACTACTCGATTGGGCACGATATGATCGATGTGGTCCTGGATCGTATCGAGAAACTATCCGAACAATGCTGTGGTCTTCAGGGTTTCTTCGTGTTTCATTCTTTCGGAGGGGGCACTGGTTCCGGCTTCACTTCCCTGCTAATGCAAAAGCTGGCTGATATCTACGGGAAGAAAAGCAAGCTGGAGTTCATTGTCTACCCGGCACCTCAAGTTAGTACCGCTGTGGTGGAGCCGTACAATTCCATTCTCGCAACGCATACAACGCTAGACCATTCTGACTGTGCATTCATGGTGGACAACGAAGCTATCTACGATATTTGCATAAAAAAACTCAACATCGAACGCCCATCGTACGCCAATCTCAACCGACTGATCAGCCAGGTGGTGTCTTCAATTACAGCATCGTTGCGCTTCGATGGGGCGCTCAACGTCGACCTCTCAGAGTTTCAAACAAATCTGGTGCCATATCCACGCATACACTTCCCGCTGGCGTCGTACGCACCCGTGATTTCCGGCGAGAAAGCTTACCACGAAGGAATGTCCGTCGCAGAGATAACCACCGAGCTCTTTGAGCCGACGAATCAAATGGTGAAGTGTGATCTCAGACAGGGCAAGTACATGGCTTGCTGCTTGTTGTACCGTGGCGATGTAGTACCGAAGGATGTTAATACTGCCATCGCACAGATGAAGGCCAGAAGTAGCGTACGTTTTGTGGATTGGTGTCCGACTGGCTTCAAGGTAGGTATTAACTACCAGCCACCCACTGTCGTCCCTGGAGGAGATTTGGTGAAGGTTCCACGTGCTGTGTGCATGTTGTCGAACACGACTGCTATTGTTTCGGCTTGGAGTAAAATTAATCGCAAGTTTGATCTCATGTTTGCTAAACGTGCGTTTGTGCATTGGTACACTGGTGAAGGCATGGAAGAAGGCGAATTTAGTGATGCCAGAGACAATCTTGCTGCTCTTGAAAGGGATTATCAAGAAGTGGCATCCGACGATTTTGGTGAAGATGATACCTATTAGAAACATAATTTCATAAACATATTTCATCGACCATTAAAACAGCCATCTAATAAACCATAACTTTCCATTTGAACAGTAATTGTTCTTTCTAGAATCTTTCTTAAGCGTATATTTTACTTTTACAGACTCATGACTTCCAACAGTTAAGTAAAATCTATGCAAGTAGGAATGCCGTAATTTTATTAACGATTTAAAGGAAATTAGCGCCTAGATGACGTGAACCAACGATTTTGGCATATCACAGAATGCTCAAACAAAATAAGAAGAAATTAGCAATAAATTAAGTACAAGTTGCATTAGGCATAGATGACCAGGTACAATACATTTGATGTGGATACAGTTTGATTTCTATTAAGTGATAATTGAAATGATTCTTCGCTAACGGCGAGTTTGTTACCAAATACTTCCTATATGTCTACTTGAAATGGGTTTAAGCATATTCACAGCGCCCAATTTGGAATTATACATAAGTTAGTAGTATTATGACGTCGCCGTACGTTGTTCCATGTTTTCTTGTTGTAGTTTATCAATTTCAGCACCCAATGTGTCAATATTTTCCTTAAAACCAAAGAAAGTATAATCAAAAACATCACCAATCTTTTTAATATCACAATATTATTTTTCAGCATTGTATTATGCAGGGCAAAATTTAATAAGTACAGCTTTTAAGCTAGAGTATATTAACTAACCCTAATTTACCTAATCAAATAACTCAAATGATCAAAAATTAAAAATTACAGTTTTCTTCGCTTGCAAGTGTACATTTTGATTTTTTCCACACAAGAACATTGTTTTAAGGTACTTCAAACATTTGAAAACATTTAAAACCTATATTTACCTTCAATGTAATATTCTTCAATAGTGCATCTTCCAATATTGTGTACAGCTTTCGGTTGATATCCAAAACTTGCTCCATGCTCAGATTTTCATCAGCGATCTTTGCACCGTATATGGACGCCATCATACCACTGTGCTTCGCTAAGGCCGCCTATATTAAAGACTTGTCTTAATGACACATTTGGAATTACTGTCGTTTATTTATAGTCTACGTGTCGGATACCAACAAAAACAATACGGAAGGGTTTGAAAACTACGCTGAGTACTGTCAATACATGTACTACTGTTGCTTGCTTACCAAAACTTCAAAGGCTAAGAATTGCAGCAAGGAAGACAGAAACATGAAAAATTTAGTATGTTTTCAGTCATGTTTGCATGTATGATGTTTGCCAATTCAACATTAGGAAAACATACATAACTTACCTTATTATTATCCATTTTATTTGAAGACAATGTTCCTTGTTGCTCCCGTTTGATATAATGCTGAAGAAGACGACTTTTCTTCTGCAACTCGCCAATGAGTGTGCGCACATGCTCCTCCATAAAGTCGATCTTCTCCGATTTCTTTGCGCTGATGCGTTGTAACTTGGCGATGTGATCGATAAGCACGTGCCGATCAAGCTCCAGCTCAGGTTGGATGACTTTCACCTGCTCGACACGAACAGCTTGCTCCGCAGGCGGTGTCGTTTGGCCGTTGACGATGTTCAGCGATGTTGTCGAACTGGAGCTACTCGCAGTGCTTTGATTTTCATACTGTTCGAGTTTCTTGCGACATTGTGCCAACTCCTTGCTCATTTCCTAAGAACGTGAAATGCTTCGTATCTGTGTCTCACATAAATCTGTTTACTTACCCGTACGGAAAGATCGTGTTTGCGTTTAATCACCGAATTTTCTCCCTGTTGATCAGCCAATTCTTGTGTTACCAGCTCCAGTTGACTCTTGCATGCAACCAATTCTGTTTGAAGCGCTTCCATTTCGGCACTTAGTTTACGTCGTTCAGCAAGCGTTTGGGCAGCATTCAGACCATTCCTCGTCGCGCTTTCCTGCAACGAACGCATCGCCACACCATGTTCATAGGTCAATTGCTGCAATTTGGTTTCCATAGCGCCAAATTCGGATTGCAAGGAAACATTTTTATCTGTTAACTGTTGCGTAAATGCGAGCAATTCGCTTTCGTGTGCTCGGCACGCCTCCATGTCAGTTCTTAAGTCATCATTACGGGTTTTTAACACATCCATTTGTTCATTGGCCAATTTTAAATGCTCCTGCTCACTGAAACACATAAAAATTTTACATTTGCACCACACTTCTGTACAAAACAATCTATATCTTATAAAAATAAACTAACCTTTGAAGTTGTAACTTGATTTGTTCCAGCTGTCCATTCTTTGACTGTAAATCAGCAGCATCCTGTTGCTGTTGCACTGCACAATTCCGCAAATCTGCAATCTTTATTTCAACCTCAGCTCGCTCTTTCTCTAATTTTTGCACTTTCATAGAGAGTTTGTTGTTCTCTTGTATATTGTCATTGTGTTTCATCTGCAACTTCTCCAGTTCCATTTGTAAGGTTTTTACTTGTTGATCACGATCATCCAGGTCATGTCTCAGCATGATTACCAAGGCTTGCTGTTCTTTGTTTTGAATGTCCAATGTATAGGCCCGATTGTCTTGGGATGTATGAAATTCCTTGATGACATCTTCTGCATTCTTCTTTGCCTTCTCAGCTTCATTGGCATAAGCTAGTATTTGATTTTCCAAGGTTTCTATTTTACATTCTGCTTCTTTCCTTAATTCAAGTTCATTCTTTAAACTACTTTGTGACCACTTCAGCTTCATTTCCAATGCATTCTGATCAGTTTTCATTCGTTCATTCTCTTGTTGACTAGATTTCAATTCATAACACTGGATAAACAAAAGGAAATAGAAATTAATCTATTTTATATCTATAATATATGTATATATAATTATAGTACATGACTTTTGAAATATGAATGATAAAAAAGCATCATATCAAATAACTGACATACTCAATTACTTATGGGAATGTAAATTTGCCTTACTTTATTGTCAAGTAGCTTGCAAATTCGCGTCTTTTCATTTACCATTGTTGCTAACTTATGTTGTAAGAGATCATGCTCCCGTTGAAGTTCTCTCATTCTCTTTTCAGCAGCATCTTTAGCAGTTTGTTGTTTTAATACACCTTTTTCACTGACAGCATATCTCACCACCATTGCCTCCTTCTCTTTGATAGCACTCTCTTTCTGTTTCGATGCATCTTCCAACTTCACCTCTAATTCTTTACACTTTTGCTGTAGACCTACATTTGTTGATTCCAACTGTTGAATGATATCTTGTGAATACAACAGCTGTCTTTTCTGCTGTTCAACAAGCTCAAATAGACTTAATTGAGCTTCATTCGAATGCTTTATAGGTGTACACTCAAAGCCATTAATTCCATCTTGTATATTTTCTACAGTATGTTGTTTTTCGGGTATTACTGTATCCGTTGGTAGTGGCAAAGATATTGAAGAAGATTGAGATAAATCCGATTCTGAGGAATCGCCAGAGAACGCCGTAGAGGAACACTTTTCCTGAGATATTGGCGCCTCCACGGAATCTGGCGTGTCCATCATCGTCAACTATAGCGTCAACGTGCACATATTTTGTTCATTAATGTTCAACACAAATGTTATTACACCAAGCGAAATAAATATTTGTCAAGTGAACGTTTCATTATATTTTCCTGGCAGATATATGACACACCTGACGCTCACATCTGCAGGGCATTATTGTATTGATATTTACTTGTACGCTCGTCTTCAACATTTGCTCCCTTTCCACTGAAGAACTAACGGTTTTCCTCGCTCAACTTGTAGCGAGACTGATGGTTCCTTGCGTTCCTTGAGAGGAAAGTGTTCCTGGGGAACGAACGAACGGGTCATTGTCAGCTGACGGTTTTCCTGCGTTCAGCTCAGGCTTCAAGTTCTCACAACCTCAGGGCCTCAGAACTGTAGTTAGATTTCTTATTTATCGACGTCTGGTGACTGTTGTCCTTTACTCATGTCACTCATGCGTTAATCGAGAATCTTTAAAAAATATTTAATATGTCCTTATTTGAGAGAAGTATGCATGAAAATTAAAATATACTACCCTTGAAAATTAATAATTACTCAATGTTACAGCATTTCATCTTATAAGTAATCATACCAGTCTGTACTCATTTGGATTTGCAAGCGTTCGAAACTATGCAGCTCGTAAGGGTACAAGAGCAAAGCGGGCAAAATCAAAGGTAAAAGTAGAAGTGCAGAAAGTTGGTTTCATCCCACACAATCAACGCAACTTGAAAAGCTTTCTTGCATCAAGACCCAAATTGAAATTTGATGATTCCTGGAAGCAATTGCCTACAGACAATGTTTATCCACACAAATATTACCAGTGGATAAGTTATCCTTTCCAAGAAACAATAAAGAGCCTCAGGGAAACCAATCATGTTGAGATGTACAATCAACCTAATGCAAATGTGCATGTCAATGTTGAACTGAACATGCTGGGAGAAAAAAAGACCAAATTGCATGAGAACTTCTATCGAATTGCACCAATTCCACATGCATTTGAACATGGGGAAGAGAGAAGTGTTATAGTTTTTGCTAAAGATGTAGGGAAGCAGGAAGCAGCAAGAGCAATAGGTGCTTCCATGGCTGGTGGCTCAGAATTGATCAAGGATATACAGAATGGATCAATTATGTTGGCTGACTTTCAGCATGTTGTTGCTGAACCCATCATTTTGCCAGAGTTAGTAACGTTAAGGGGATTAATGAAGAAGAAGTTTCCCAATTTAAAAGCTGGTACTTTGAATGATGATGTTGCCAGTGCAGTGAAGCAAATTGTCAATGGAATAAACTATTCAGCGGTGAAAGATGAATATGAGAAGGATTTTGGTCAAGTGAAGACAATAATTGGTACAGTAAGTAAATTATATTTATATTGCATACACATTCTTTATTTCTAAACTCCTGCAGTTGAACATGGATCCCCTCAAACTTGAAGAAAACTTTGCTGCTTTAGTCAAGGATATTTACAGTGTTAAACCAAAACGTGAAGGGTCTTTCATCACCAGATGTCTGCTGTGGTGTCCACCAACAGGTGAAAAGTTCAGGGTGGACTTTGAAATATACCTTGATGTTACAGATACTACTGATATTGAAGAAGAGTCTGGTGAAAAACAGGAACTTGTTGCTGCATGAGAAAAATGTTTAACTTTTTTTGTAAACAATAGATAATAATCCAATTATATGGTGTTTCAATTATATACTGTCCCACCCTATGAAATTAATTGGTAAAAGTTGTTTAACATACTTCATTTTGAAAAGATGTAGTAAATTTTTGTGAAATTGTATGTTTGGTTGCATATTCGGAGAAATTTCCCATCTATTATAAATTTTTTCGAAACTTGTAAGTACTTACAAGTCAAGGCTTTGAACATGCGATAAATGCTTTCGGAATGCATGAATCGTTTCAACGCACATCTCTCTAAATATAACTGTAGAAAGAAATATCTTGGTATATTTCCTCGTCGTCGGTGTTGATCGTGTTGATAGTATATACTTAAGTCGTATTGTTGTTGACCCAAGTTGACCTAGTATGTAATGGGACTATGTCAAAGTCCTCAAAGTTAATTCCAGCACTTAAAAGATGGTTTCAGGGAAACTTGCGTTAGTAACAGGTGAGGTTTCCCACATATACATTAACAAAGGATTCGGAACGTAGTGAAATCCGAAATTATATCTATTATACAAATCAAGGAGCTGCTTCTGGAATTGGCCGAGCAACATGCCGCCTACTAGCTAATCAAGGTGCGACTTTGATTGCTGCCGATCGAAATCCCGAAGGAATCGCTCAGCTCATTAAGGATTTAAATACAACTGCGCAAGCCGATCAGAAGGATCAGAAGCATTTAGGAGTCTCTTTAGATGTGAGCGATGACGAGTCGATTCGCAATGCCCTGCTTAAAGTTTTGGAACACCATAATCAACCCCCGTCGATTGTGATTAACAACGCCGGCATTATCCGCGATAATTTCTTGCTCTCATTGTCTGAGTCTGACTTTGAGGATGTTTTGAATGTTAATTTGAAGGTGAAATCGGAACGACATAATGCCAATTGTCCAAAATTCGCTAACGCTGCTAATTTGCTAATGATTTTCAGGGCACATTCCTTATAACTCAAACATTTTGCAATTCAGTCATAAAACACGGCATTAAATCTGGTTCAGTTGTAAATTTAGCAAGTATAGTAGGTAAATATGGCAATATTGGACAGTGTAATTATGCTGCCAGCAAGGCAGGAGTTGAAGCATTAACGAGAACTGCTGCGAAAGAATTGGGAAAACATGGGATTCGTTGCAATGCCGTTTTACCAGGCTTTGTTGATACGCCGTTGACGAGAACGATACCCGAGAAAGTGAAGCATAAAATCATGCCATTGATACCGATGCGGAGATTTGCTGCTCCCGAAGGTGAGAATAACTGTAGAATCCTAATATGATGAATTCAATTACATTGTGGCTTTATGTTACAGAAATTGCTGAAGTTATTGCTTTTCTCGCGTCGGAAAAGAGTTCCTATGTGACTGGAGCCAGCATTGAAGTAACTGGTGGCTTCTAACATAAGTATTTTCACAATTGCAAAGTTTTCGTTACTTCACTGACTATATTATTTAAATATAGTATGGACAAAGAAGTTATTTTGTCTCACTTCCTTCTAAATCCCCCCTAAAATTTATAAATTTATAATAAACAAATGAAAAAATCATTGATAGTTATGTGACTTCATATATAATTATTGTATTTAATATTTGTAATGTTATCGACAGACTATTTTTTCTTTTTTTTGAGTCTTCTTGCCTCCCTATATGCTTTATAGTGTGTCTTCTGCTTCTCTTTAAGTAATTCTGCATACTTCTTCTTGTTATACTTATTGAATTCTGCATCAGCAAGTAGCTCATCAACTAGTGTCTTCTTCCGCTCCTTCTTGGTAAGTCTACTATTGTAGAAATCTAATGGAGAATCCATCACCTTGCCAATTTGAAAAAATTTAGGCAAGACTTTAAGATCATTCTTCTTGTAGAAATGTTTTGGATCCAAAATAGAACGCATTTGAATAACTTCCAAATCTTTCTTTACTTCATTAGTAAGTTCAGTTGCTGGCATATCAAACCATTTCTTTCCTTTTGTCTTTTCTCTTTCAAGCTATATTGCATTAAAACAAAAACGAAAAATGTAACAAATGGCTTCTTAACATAAAATATTGTTTACCTTTCTCTGTAATTTTAACTTTTTATCACTCACAATTTGTGATGGAACAGATTTTAATTGTTCAAATTCTGGCTGTAGAACAATTGACTTTGATAAAACATTCTGCACTTCCACACTGCTTTTACCCATTTTTGTCACATCCAATTTAGGTTTTTCGTATTTTTTTGACTTTGTCTTTCCACATTGCATTAATGCTCTGGTAAAATTCATATTGTCCGAAAATGTTTCAAAGGCAGATGGTAATTTTTTAGAATTGGTAGGGACTTTATTTGTGGTACTCTTTAGTTTCTCTTGTAGAAATTCTTGGAAGACATTGTTAATTATAGGATCTAAAATTATAAGTTACAACAATAGATTAACAAGCAAATAATAGCTTGCTCATAAACATTATGCATAGAAACAAGATTTTATGATTATGAATACACATAATTACCATTAACGTTTTCATCTGCTGGCTGTTCTCCTACGTTGTCTATAACAAAACCTAATCCAGTATACTTCATGTCCCTTCTAAATATAAGAGTTGACGAATTATGTAAATTAAATCGAGCAAATGTGCAACTTCGGAAAATACCAAAAATATGTTGTTTTTAGGTTATTTACGAAGCATGTGGTGTGATAAGCGTGATTAGCATGGCATTATTGTGATATGTGCCACATTTTAGATGCTGACGATCGTGCAAGTGATTCATAAGCGTTATTCTCGGTGCTATCTGTAGTTCAAAACAATTTGAAATTCGGAATCGATTTATAAAAGGTTCTTTTCTTGCAGTAATTTGTAATCGCGACGAATTCGAATGATTCGTTAACCTCATTTGTCATAGTTTTGTGATTACCAATCATGATTAAGAATCACTGACTTGAACGAAAGCACCTCTTATTGAGATGGTTTAGAATTTCATTTATTGTTTTGAACTACAGATAGCGCCGAGAAATGAAAATAGCGGTTTTCCGGTGTTCCATTCCTGATGGGCTATTGTTATTTACGGCAAGATTTTATTGAATATGCGCCTGATGCTCACAAATAAGTTAACCATGGAGATTTCATCTGGTCGTCTCATTGAAGAATTCAAAACAAAAAAAACTTCGGCCATTTTAGAGCGTTTTACGAAAATTTACAAGTAGTTTATTTCATTCTTTCACTGAAAGTATTTATTTACATCATATGTAAATATACGTAATCGAGTCGAACAGCTCACCAGATTTCTTTACAAATTTCCTTGTGTTTAATTTCCAAGTCATTAATAAAATACTATCGCCTAAATAAGATGAGTTACTTAGCACTTGTATAAACTCCAGAGAAAATCATAAAAACAAAACAAAAACAACGACTATAAATACATATAAATTTCAAACATATCTAGCTCATCAAACAAGCCGCGCTATAATAGGATCCACTAAACTCCGATAAACCAACTTATTATGTACAGTAAAACTACATATAAATCGCCAATGGCCTTCACAAATTAGTGCACATTTCTTAACTTCATTTCACATCTCTGAATTGCCACCTATTACATGTGACATAAATATGCAATACGTATTAACAAAAACGTTAATTTTTTATTTATTTCCACCGATATTTACACTTACGAAGTGGGAAAACGAATATGTCGAATTTAAGAACTACTTCAAGTCGCATTAAGCCTCAAATAGATTTTATAGATGACAACCTATAAAAGTGAAAAAGTGATATACACATGAATACATCATTTTATATGTGTGGTCAAAACATCCCAATAAACGAGTTTGTTCCAGAATTTCAGCTAACTACTATATATTTATAAATTTGTCATCCATGGAAAATGTGAAACAAACAGTTTACAACACAATCATAAGACTTGCTAATGAGATCAATACTACAATTTTAAAAGTATTGCAAATAAATAATCCGCTCGGCTACCAACGAAGAAGGTTTCTTGTTCATATCTAAAATTTATCAGACTAATACATACATTTAAATAGTTACAGTGTAGAGTTTCTGTAAACTCAGCAATGCTTTGTTTAGCTCGACAGATTAGTGTAGGTATATTTTGACTTGCTGTGATTGAATCAATCATGGTTTGGTTCAATTTCAAACTTGTTCTCGCAGAGATACTTACAGTATTATGCTTGAAAGTCTTGCAAATGTGAGTTACGAAGGTACGGAGAAGAACTCTTGCAGTCGTCGCACCGTGGATCGCTCCAGGAGACACAGATCAAAGTCGAAGGTGCGTGCTGACACTTCATACCTGCCGGTTTCCGCAATGAGTTTGACGACTTTCT
>JAODFX010227292.1:0-13366 GCA_027580035.1 Dorylogaster longipes
GCGCATTTGCAAGTTTGCTAGAATTAATAAATTAAAACTTTCTTAAAGAACGTCGTCCCATCTGTTAGAAGTAATACATAACACTCAATTTGGATTCTTCGTTTCGGAAATACGAATAAATTTGCGACGCCTGTTTTCAGAATCTTCCATACTTGATAATTTTTAAACACATTTTTGGGGCATTTCCGAACTGGAGTGAAATTGGGACCCCGAGCGCTAAAACATTCTATGAGAAATACATTGGAGAATCACAAAAAACCTCATATTTCGTCATTACTGATGCCGGCTTATGCGTCCAACGCTTTAAGTGATCTTACGCGTGTTGTTTCTCCGTGCTTTTCTCCAAACTTTCGAGTTTTTGAGGCTGCAAGAAGTGTGAAGAGCGAATCATTAACGGATTAACAAAGTTCACTTTTTGATTAAGTGTTGCCATCTATGTAAATAGGGTATTAAATAATATATTATTCAAACATTCATAGCACCCTTGGACAGTTGGAGTTGCAAATTAAAACCCGTTTGCGGGGTGTTGTTCCTTTGCTACATAATCTATGCTAAATCAGTCTCTTCAAATTCATTACGCTCGTGTTAAAACACAACAAATCGCGCAAAAAATTTTTTTTAAAGAAATGAATGTTTTCTCTACTTTGCGAAATCTTGAAAATAAGTTGAGATGTCGGGAGTTCAAGAAATTCATTATATTATGGTCACCATAGTATCACAATATTTATTGACTAGATTCATACGTTTTAGTTTCTTAGTTGTCAATGGCATAGTTGAGAATTGTAAGCTGCTATCAGTCAATCTTCGGTTTAATTTGTTCGATGAACTGCTGAAAGCTATTCGATCGGTAGATGTAAAGGCTGGCAACGGCACCTGCGCAGGCACCAAACCAGTACACCACCATGAACTCCACGAGTGTGTGTCCTTCGCAGCCAGCTTTCAGGGACGTGGCGAGCGCAGGGTTGAAATATCCTCCAGAGTAGTTGAATGCAGCGACGACCATCATGGTGGCGAAGAAGGGATCGGCAATGGATGCAAAGCGCGCATTTGAATCGCTCAACAACTTGGATACCAAGCGGCATGCGCACGTTAACAGACACTCAACAAACGTGCCCACTGCCGGAGAAACCTGAAATCACGTTAGCATTTTATTCATCGGTATAAGTCCATTCCATCCACCAAATTCGGTGAATGCGGTAAACATATCTTCAATGAGAACCTGATTTTCTCATGATTCGCTTTGAATACTTCGGTAACTACCGCTACTCTCCGACAAGTTTCTAGTTACGCCACACTTCACATGTTTGATCAGTATGAAAGCCATCGTTGCACCCGCATTACTTCCAATCCAATACGCTACCGCGATCTCTCCAAACGATGTACATTTTAGGTTGAAGGTCGTTGCTACTGCCGCGTTCATATAGATCACACCGACATGGAATAGCTTTCCAAGTAACGCGAATGTCACATCCCATATGATACAAAACGGAGCTGCATATGGGGCATAGCACTTGACAAGGAACCTCTTCGGAAATATTGACATGAAGGTGCCAAGGAGTTCGATTAGGGTACGTTTCACCAAGGGTTTCTATGATACGAAGAGAGAGAGGATAGAGGAGGATTGAAAGAAGAGGAACGGGAGATACGGGTGGCACATGTGCATACCTGCAAGTCGGCTTTACACTTCTCTTCGACTTTCCCTTGATGCGTCTCTGACAGTTCCAAAGACCATAGCATTTGAACATAATAGTAAATGAGCACTCCCCCTACAATTTGTGCAATAATCACAAGCAAGGCTCTTAGTGCTTCTTGAGTGCCCTCGACGACTTTCTCAAGTTCAGTATATGGACATGCTGATTCGATCTCCCACACATTTGCCCACCACAGTGATAGTAAAAACAGGAATAGCGCATACATCCAGATACCATAATTCTCAGCAACTGTAAATAGATCCATTAAGAGAAGAAGAATATAGCTATAGATAGTGGTGAACGATAGGGATCGTTTGTTCACTTGGTTGTAACACTCCATGAAAATATCATTGTTGGAGTAAGTCACGCCAACAAGCATAACATAGGGGTGTTATATACCCTTTAAAATACCATGCATATACCACCTATTACGATTGTGGCTCAGTATTCAATCGTTTTATAGCACACCACTATTTCACTGTATCCGTATTGACATCAACAATTACCTATGACAAGTTCTAAGCAAATGGCACACAGTTCTGCAGTGGCGATAAACTCCAGTATTATGTGTTTCGCCATTCCTTCGTCAAGATACTTCTTTGAAATTGCACGAAACATGGCCGCAATACCAGCTGTTTGAAAGATGAAGAACGTGGAAATCAGTAGGGGATTCATTCCGAATATATTTTTTTTCTTGCTGAAAGTAAGAAAGATGAATTAAGTTATCAACGTTCGCAATACTCGCAATAAGCAGCAGTCGATGTCTTGTCGTGGAGTTTTTTAATCACTACTCTACGCGTCAAAACTTGTTACTCTCCAATATAACGCAGTTCACTTCACACCGCTACGTACTTGTATCCCAGAACATAACATCTTTTCAAGAGACGCCAAACGCCTTTGAGAAACCACATCTTCACCGTACTGCACTCTCTTAGCTGGGTAGTACCTAGTGTAGTTACTGTCGCAAAAAACCCGTAGACTGAAGCTAGCTAACTCGACGAGCGCGAGACGCACTGGGAAGCCAGGAGATGCGTGGCTCGAAATGTATTTTTACGTATCGCATGATCAGGGCAAGGTCTCCCAAAACGATGCTTTGCACGAGAGAAATCAGAGTGTGACGCAAAAATAGATGGAACATACTGAACAGATGCGCACACATTCGTCAACACTCCACCTTTATTAAATGCACGCGGATCTGGGCTGCAGTTATTCCGTTGATTGCGGAACGCAAACAGATACTTAATAAAGACTTCAATTCCCCTATACGTCCCTACTTGTCTTGTATTATCGTATATCTTCAGGTCATCTGATCTCTTCTTGCACGCAGTTCCCAAACTGCCAATTGCATCGGTCGTACTAACATTGTTTATTGACGCAATGTTAGTTACATTGGGAGTGACCAATGTAACTAACATTGACTAACAGTTGTGTACGAAGGTTAAAGCTTTTAAATTAAAATATTACACAAAAATTTTGACAAATCCACGAAATAGTGTTGAAAAGGAAACCGAAGGTGACGCTTGAAACGTCAAGTTGATTGTTACCATATGAAACTACGAATATGAAATAATAGTGAGTGGCAATGTGTCTTACAATTGTTTCCTCTCGTTGAAAGAGTGGGTTGTGTGGGAGATACGTCCCAGCCTAGAAGGCCTTGATAACTAATTGGTGACGATCATCCATATTCGTTATGCAAATACACATTACAGCTTGTCATTGTACTAGAGTTGTTATTTTGGTGTTTGAGACATGAATCATATGAAAACTAACAATGTGAAAGTATCTGTTCACAAAAATGCCTAAAGTGTAGACTGTTCGCTTGTACAGGATTCTTTCAGTAGCTTATATCAGAGTATATACTTATTCCGTGTTTATAACTTGGAGAAATATACGTTTACATGCGTGTCCTAAGAAGAAAAGCAATGTTTGGTTACAAATAATTAACAGATCAACGCGTATAATCTCTTTGCAAAATAATAGTGTAGATCGGTGACGGTTGACAGTTTCGTTTAGATTAATGGCCTTTTCTGTTGAATAAATCGCAGTTTGTGGAAGTGTTTAGGTTCAAAATTGCGGTTATAATGGTCTTTTACTGCCACTGGGCGCGCACGATGACTCAGCTTAGCCAAACGTTTCCATTTCGATCGTGCACTTTCTTTGCGTTTCCGTGCGTGATACGCGCTTATTCGAAAATAAATATATTCCATAACGAATGCAACGAGACCAGCTATGTGACCTAGCACGTAAATCGCGAATGCGCCTTGAAGATGATCCAAAGTGATAACAACTAATGGCTCAGCATGTTTTTGCGCGTCTAAGTTGTCATCGACTGGAGAGTCGCCTTCCATATGCACCTCGAAGCTGCTGTGGCTGTACATCTTGCACCACATCTGCACCAGGCCTCCTTCCACCAGGTTAGAGATTACATCGTCGAAAGCCTGCTTCAGCAGGAACGTCGCCGGGTATACGAAGCTCACCTGCTCCGTGAAGATTACAAAATCGGTGATGGGGTAAATATTCGGCCTGCCCGTGCTGTCCACGATGTACGCGGCTTTGCTGTCGATGTAGAACTCGACGTACTGCCGGCCGAGAATAGTGATAGTGTCGCGATCCACCGCAACCGTCAATAGCCATTGGTACTCTGTATCATTCTCTTCCGCGTAGAGTTCGTAATTCTCATAGATGCGCTGGTCGCGCTCGGAGACAGAGTGTTCGAAGATGCTCTTGCGCGACTCGAGCCCTCCGATGTCCATACCCGCATTGAAGACTTCATCCTCGGTATCAATCTGCTGGTCGTACCGCGGGTGTGTGAGTACATTGACGAGGCTGCTCTGGTATATGCTGCCGACAATGATCATGACCATGGTGTAGCTGATGAAGAGACATCGCACCGAATTGCTCTGCGGCTGGATGGCCACGACCGCCGTCAGGAAGATCTCCACGGAAAGCAACATAGACGATGAAAGACTCTGCAAGTAGTTGTATTCCCTGCTGCCGCTCGCCATCGCGCACCCATACACCAGCAGCCCCATGACGATCACAAGAGCGAACAGCGTCGCCCAGGTGGGCAACTCAAAGATGGTGATGATTGAAGCCCACGCTGGTATCAAGTTCGCACTGGGTGCCACCCACAGCATGTCCTCCATGTAGTAGACGATTGAGAAAGAGAAATCCATCGAGCGTTCTGTGGTTACCGTCACTCGTCCAACACCGATTAAGAATGGGTCCTCATCAACCTTACGGAGCAAGCCCGTCCACTGCGAACAGTTTGCCGTGCAGTTCGTATTATTCGCCGTGTTAACCTTTCTACCCCAACTGCCTGAAACGTTTTGCACGTGAAAATTGTACGATATATTGACTTGACTGCCAATCGCAGCGAGAATTTCGATTTCAACGCCATGCTTTGTGGAAAGCACCATTGGTGGATTGATCATCAGCTGCACATCCTGGATGCAGTTTAGCTTGCGTTTGCGATTCAGCCCCTGCCAGCTAAGACCGAAGTGGAAATTGGAATTAATGCAGCTACCGATGTGTGAATACCTGGGTGTTCGTCCGCATTTGGTAGGGTGCCCTTGCTCTTGAGACTGAAACAGCACGATGCTTGAGACCGAGATCATATTCAAGTGTGACGGTGACACCAGATAGGTCTTGAAATGTTGCTTCTCGTACATAAGTCTCAGTACAGCGTGCTGGGCGTCCAGGGAGTTTCTCAGCAATTTACCGTACACTAAGATATACACGGCATTAATATCATATGAATCGGTGCGCTTCAAGCGTTCTAGAATGTCCACCAAGTCCGCGTATCTGTCGATGAAGATTAAATAATATTCGGATTTCTTTATTACCTTGTTGTGGTTCTTAATTCGTTGCTTATTTGGTGCACGTTTGCAATTAGCTATACATTCGCGGAAGCTTTTGAAAGCTTTCCTTGTCCCGTTCGTAATTTCCCAGCTCCACTTCCTACTTGCAGATTGCTCATGCAAATATTTAATAACTCGTTGTGTAATTTCGAATTGTGGGTACGAGTTCAAATGCACCTGTGTAATAGTAATAAACGATCCGTTGGCGATGATTGTGCTAACAATGCTGTTTAAGCAAGTCGTCGTGTGGTTGCTGTAAACCGCGTCCTTTTTCTCCTCCCATTCGAGGTGGAGATCTTCGTGAAGCTTGGTGTTAAGGACTTCAGCGGTCAGGACGAGTATCGGTAGGTAAAACCGCAGCATATTTCTTGCACGCTCGGTGAGTGAACTGTGTACGTTTCGATCACATTTGGGGTAAACAACAAACAACGTCGAGGATGCGACAACACTTGGATGGATGAGTCGGTTGCGTTTTTGTTATCGCTACGCGTGGAGCTCCTTTTCATGTTTTCTGCTCCCAATCGGACTCGACCATCAGTTTAATGTGCACGAGCATGATTATTTGCCCCGCATCGAAAACGTGGGGTTGATTTGCGCTGTTTTTCAAATGCACGTCAAATGTTTACAATGACTAACAGGACTTCTAGTAAAATTAGCCATCCGTTGTTTACATGCGCTATGCGTTTACTACTTGAGGAATATTACTCTAGAGCATAAAATTTTCAACCCATTTCAAAGTCAAATTACATTTCATTTCAAGCTTATAACTAGCTACACCAAATTGATTTTTCTCGCACGTGTTTCAACACAAACGAAATTGTTTGACCTGTTCTACCTACACTGTACTACTCCGTAATTTATTTAAATTGACCAATATACTCAAAATAAATAAAATTGTAAACTTTAATGCAGTGCTTATAGAGTTTAGGTAGAACTATCTCCACTCTCCAGTAGATGTCTCTGCCTGTCCGTATATCTAGAAATTTAAAGAGAAATTGTCGACAGTGCGGATTATTTACCCAGCCAGCATTTGGCAAATTTTGCAGCCACATCGCGAACAGCGAGAACAAGTTTCGAAGTCGAATGCGGTCGGAATAGTACAAGTACAAATGCCTCGCGAATGCAAATACGCAGATTAGCATACAGATGAACGTGTTTGCTTGGCCGCAACAATTAATCTCGCGCCGGCACGAATTGCAGTGCAAGGATGAAGAAGGCCGGCCGGTTGGCGAGTAATTGGTTAGCGTGCGTGTCGATACCGACGAGGGCCGTCTTTCGCCGCCTTCCGCGCAGCTCCGAATTGTTATTGATGAGACGCACCAGACCCACAATTCAAGAATCGTCGTCATTGTACGAATGCGCTTGTGATCGCAATGCATTTATCATGCGGGTGGCGGCGGCGGCGGCGGCGGTGGAGGCGGCGCGCGCCGCCGCACACGAGCGTTGCGTAATTGCGGAAAAAAATTACCAGCGAATTACGCGCGGCGCTTTGTTAGCGTTGCGCCCGGCACAGACAATGCGCCGCGCGCGGCATTCAATTAAAATGCTAATGAAATCGTTATCATAATTCATATTGTAATCAGGTTGGGATGGGCGTGCGGCGGCCGGCGTTCTCCTGCAAAGCGCGATTAGTGCAAAGACTGCCTGCGGATCGCATCAATCGCCACGTGAAAATCATTCCCTCTCTGCGCATTCGATTCACGATTCATATGAACTAATCAAGAGTTCTAATTTCTCCACCGTATCTAAAATGTGCAGTTGTTATTGTCTTTCATTTGCCATTTGTGCATCAACAGACTATCAACGTATTTTCTTTGGAAAGTAAGGTACATGTTACAATATTTGTCATTGACCCAGTATTCGTCACTTTGCTGGAAAATCTCATAAATTCAACACCCTTTTGCAAATTGCAGTTATATGCAATTTCTTTACTATGCGGAGGCATTTCACGGAACTGCTTTTGAAAAGTGTTTTCATACCGAATGATATGTGTGATGCAAGCTAGTGATTCGTTATCGTTATTGGTAATAACGCAGGGATGGGTAAAAAAATGGAGATAGCCCATTTTTTCGTATGACGAATTCGGGTGCATAAAAATGCGAAATTTGAATTTGAATAAATTAATAGTGAGTGAATTTTTTAAATTAGAATGTTACGTTAAATTCTGCGCATAGTTTCATTGAGCTTATTGGTCGTTTCATTAACGAGGAGTGATAAGGAGCATCGACAACACACGCCTTTATTTCCTTTGTCCCGAATGCATTACGTTCGGTCGTCCAATATTCATGTAATGGACTGTTATTATGTCAATATGAATATTTACATATTACATGCGCGGTTGGGAGGATTTGCAGCCGCTGAACGTGCAGCTGAGCGAATGTTTTATGGGCAATTTTTATTTCCATTTTAGAGCAAACGAGGAAATAATTTGATGTGAAAAATGGCATTTTTCATGGCAATGGATATGTATCATGCAATCGGACGATAATAGAAACCACAATTCGATAATAGCAATATCAAAGTTCATACATTCAGGCAATGATGGACATCGATTCCCAACCTTTTGTTGAGCCACTGAACACTCAAAAACTGTTGACATTATTATGCATAATTAGGCATTAGATTCATTGTAGGGAATATTCCTGCAAAATTATTTTATTATTAAAATTACAAGATTTTTTAACTTGCTATTTTATTTCATTTACTCTTAACTTCCAAAATAAATGGGCAGCTTAAATATAAAATTTGAATATTTCGTGTTGAAATATGCATAAAGGCTAAGAGGTAACGAACTTTTACATGGATTAAATTCTCCATAGAGAAATATTGGTTTGCATACTTGCAAACAATTCAACGCGTTTCAATAGATGTTCAATATATTTTTAATAATGTATATTCCTTCCCCTTTTATTTTCAACAAACTCTTTGTATCTGTATCTGTGGATAGAACAAAGAAGGATCAAGAATTATATAAAAACCCACTGTGCCTCTTACCCGAAATAATGGAGGTCAAAGTTCTGCCACATTTTGAAAAATTTTCGAATCTCTATTTTTGACGCTCGGATTCGGATAGAACCTCGAAAAGTAGAAGAGGAATTCTGATGAACTTTCTTACCGGCCATTTTATTGACGGGAATTAAAAAGTTGGTCAACCTTCGGGCAGAGCAATGGAAATTGAACCAATCAATAACAAAATTGATACATTTCCAAGGAGTTCGTTGTGGTATTTGCATTGCATTCACATAGGGTTTCAACGTTGGAAACGTTCTAGGCCAGTGTTTCTCAACGTGGGGCCCACGCCCCACAAGGGGGCAATTTGATAATTAAGGGGGGCAATTAAAAAATGGACTCAACACGACTTTTACCCTTTCGCTTTGGGTTATTTTAATGCAATGCTAAATATCGTTGCCAAATTTAACAAAAAAGGTGAAAAATGCTGTAAATAATTGTTAAGGTGGGGCATGGCATAAAAAAGGTTGGGAAACACTGCTCTAGAGAGTACATGAAGGGTCGATTAACAGGAACAAAAGGGGAATATGATCATAATTATCTTAAATTTGATTTATATAAAGAACAATTAACATTTGGCGACTCAGAATTAACATTTCAAGGCAATGATATAATGGTGCAAGATGAGATATTTACTGGAACACGAGGCTTATATGAGCTGATTTTTAAGCGAAAACCTAGCATCATTCTGGTGACTGAAGATGATGAAGCAAATTATGGAAAACTAATTAAAATGACCAATGCAAATAAACTTAATTTCGATAAGAATAAGAAAAACATTGGTAACAGAGGTACAAAGTATCCTACCTATATAAAGCCAACCACCCAAAAACGTGCACACCGACTTGGGTAAAGAATTCTATAACATTTTGTTTGATGCTTTAATGAAGAAAGACGTATCTAGGAAGAATGAACGAAAACTATTAAGTACAGCGTACAGTAGAATAAAAGGTGTGAATTTGAAATTTAACAAATTAAGAGTTGGAGATATAGTTCGCTTAAGCAAATATTGGATCTTATTTGATAAAGGTTATACAACAAACTAGATAACTGAGATTTTTACTGTAAAGAAAATAAAGCTTACCAATCCGATCACACATTTATTGGAGGATGAGCATGGAGAACCTATATTGCGGTCATTCTACAAAGAAGAGTTACAAAAGTCAGTAGCCCCAGATGTGTTTCTAGTTGAGAAAGTACTACGTCGGAAAGGAAATAAGTCTTATGTTAAATGGATGGGCTTTAATTCGTTCAACAACAACCTCATTTGCATACTGCTTATCGAGCATGCCAAGCCGGTCGTTACCTTTGGACGCCACATGTCGCACGTCAAGCGCAAACATGGCGAAGCGGAGGTGGACGAATTAAAAACGGAGATCCATAACATGTGGTCGTACCAGGGGGAAAAGTAGGCACTAAAATAAATATTCCAGCATGTTTTTCCAGCCTTCCTTGTGGCTAAGGTAAAATATAAACGATTATATTAATTCGTATACGGCACTCTATCTGCGACCTTCGGCCAAGATGCAGGTACAAAAGCTAATAGTGATTGGAGCAACATTATACAATTCAACATTGTTCGTTAGCTATCCGGAAGGTACGAAGTATTGCAATATTCTCATATACTATGATACATGGTCCGGCAGTTGGCTTAGTATGGATAAGGAACAACAATTCTGCAAGCTAAAGCATTCATGAGCGCAAAGGAATACATGCATATCAACTCACCTCGAGAAATCAACAACCTAACCTTAAATATTCTAACAATTATATATGTGTTACTACTTATTGCGCTTTTAAGTTTAACGTTTTGCCAATATAGATATAGAGTGCGCTGAAAGCGTCGATTACACTAAATTAGGTGGTATAAAGCAAAGCTGTACATTTAACGACATGAAATAAATGAATTTGTCTCTATATGATTTTCACGCTCCCCTCTTGGTCGCGCTCGATCACCGCTGACCCTCCGTCGAATTGTTCCTTTAATGTTTTAGAATTTACCCTTATTCGAGCTTCTCTAAGTTACGCTTGTGAGCCCTGATTGGTTCAAGCGCCGCCATTTTGTTTGGTCCAAGCGCCCTGATTGGCCCGAGCTCCCCTAAGTTACGCTTGTGCTCCCTGATTGGTTCCAGCGCCGCCATTTTGCTTGGTCCGAGCGCTCTGATTGGCCCAAGCTCCCCTAAGTTACGCTTGTGCGCCCTGATTGGTTCGAGCGCCGTCATTTTCTTTGGTCCGAGTGCCCTGATTGGCCCGATTGGCCCACCGTCACTGTCGAGCGAGACTCGGCCACGCCGCATTTTGGCCACGCCCACCGTCCTTCTCCAAAGAGGGTCTAGAACCGGCTAACTTCTACTACTAACTAGACAAAGGAAAGAGGACTCCCGAAAAAAGAAATTAACAAAACATGGAATCCACGATAAAATTTACTCCCGAAGTTTACGCCGGCACGCCGAGAATTCGGAAATGCGGTATTTGATAAAATTAGCGTTACCAGCATTACTTCCGGTAATCCGATAAAACAAAAAAACCGACCAACATCCTTAAGCGGAAAATAAGACGTAGTAGTAGTAGGTAAAAGTAAGAATTTAATATGTAGGATATTGCAGCTCCTGACGGCGAGCCCGGGCCTTCAAATCGATAGATTTGACAAATGTGACAAACGACTACTCGTTCGTCAACTGAACAATAATCAAGTGCTAGTGTCGACACAAAATGACTTTGAATTCTTGGAAGAATATAACGCTAGTGTAGAAAAGTTTACTGTGCGCAAAAATGTACTGCTGTTTTTACTGCTTTCACCTACCAAATTGCATTTCCAGGACTAAATTATTTTGTAACGAATAATAAATTTAAATGACCTTTAGAAACCCGACATATTAACAATATCAAAGACATTGTTATTGAAGAAGAGGAGATAAAACCAATAGAATTCACCCCCCTGATACATTCTTTACATTTAACTAGCTCCGTAATACTTAGCATTGTAATAATTGTAGTCATTATTGTATTCGCTTAAGTTTAAATTAAACAAGTAGCCCCGAATGTCGATACTGAACGGACTTGTCAGAACGAGGACGTTCTGTTTTAAGGGAAGAGTAGTTATGTTAGTGTGGCATGACTGTTCTACGCCCGCGCCAGGGACGCTCAAGTCAGCGTAAAGCGGGCCTTACACGTCAGTAATACTGACATTCCAAAATACTGAGAGTATTAGTCTGGATTTCGAACATGTTGGAAATATAACAGTATTTTCATCATTCCATCAATATTGGACTTTACACGATCAATAATGATATCAATATTTTGAAATATTGACCGTATTACTGATCGTGTAAGGCCCCCTTAAGTATCGCACCGGTTGTACGGAGCTGTCCTCGTTACAGGCATTGTCCGTGACTTACATATTCTATATTTTAACCTTGATATGTATACATTGTATGAATCAACTTCCTCTGTAACTTTCCGATTCAGCCGGCGCCGCACTGACGCGCCATATTTGTATTCATTGTAACAATTGCATTTACTTGTATTAAATAAATAAATTTAAATTTTTGCAAGTCTCGCGATTCGAACATAAAATTTAGGGACATTAAAGATGCCAACCGCAGATCACCTATTTTGCTTATCTAATGCTTGGTTCTCTGAATGGACCGGGTTTCGACTTACTACGTGAAACGTGGTCAATTCTAAATCAAATACGAACCTAACATGGTAGATGCGCCTACTTTCTGCTCCTCTCTGCGATTGTGGTGAAAACCAAACTATAAACAAGATTTTCTGATTACAGCTCCAGAGTCAATAGCTTGCATTAACTTACTAGATGTTTGTTTCTAAATCTGATGTAATTTGTAGAGGAATGCGGGTCGTAGGCGGCGCTAGTGGGCGTGCCCTAAAATTGTATATGGTGTAGTTGCAAGCGGGGTGACCTCACGTCTTCACTCGTCGCGCCTGTAGCGGCCTTGTTGCTTCAAGGGAGCGCTTCGTTGATAGATTGGTGCTTACTTGTTACTTTTTTACTTCTTCGATGCAGCCAATGACGTTTGGCCACGAAACGGAAGTACAGAGCTACCGAACTGAGAACATATTCGGCTTTATATGTATTATACAAATTAGATACGTTGTAGAACAATGACATTGGGGCTATAACATAAGTAATGTAAGTAAATAAAAATTGTTATATAAGTTATATAATTGTTAAAAAGTAAACCCTTAACATTTACGTTAAAACTAGACTACTGTAACGAAAGATAACATAAGCGTTAACATTTTCGAAGTTAACTTAAAAGTTAATCCGTTAAGCAGATTGTTCACTTCGTTAATTAACGATTAACGGATTTCCGAGTTAATGCCCACCATTGGTTATTTTATACCAATGCAACAAAAAAAAACACATACTTGTTTCGGCCATTCTCTAGATATTTATACATTTGTTCGATTGCAGTTTGAATGATATCGATGGGTAAATTAATGTTCGAGATATCGTGTTTGCCACTTACATGGGATTCTCTATTCTACTGAAATCACTAGTACGGTTCAAAGGAAGTCGTTATCAATACGATAATAAAAATTTACTATGATTTTTATTAATTTTAACAGATTTTATTCAATTATATTATTTATATTATATTAAAAAATATTACACTGTGAATCAAGATCTTATTCCGATTAAGGAATTACTAATTACGTAGAACCTACCCGTTCCATTGTCTACAGTTATTGAATTCACCTCATCCAATATTATTGACTACTTACATCATAAATTTCTTAGATATTTCGATAAAGTATTATGTTTGCGACGATTATTATTTC
>JAODFX010227403.1:0-13365 GCA_027580035.1 Dorylogaster longipes
ATATGAAAATATGTAATGGTTAATATAAACTTCCACGTCTATTGAACGGTCCCGAACCAATGAATCTTTGTCAGTTTGCTTGCCATTAAGTTCCCTGAGTTGTCCCTTTGTTCTGACACTTTGTCGAGCATGTTTCAATGAAAGTGTTTCTGCTCGCTCGTTTGTTAAATGAGAATGTTTACTAAGACATCATAGATTGCTGTGCTTTCGTTTCTATTTGAAATCCATAAGCGGCACTGGAGAAACAATTTATTTCATATGTGGATAGATGGATAAATTATTCATAATCGTTGAAAGACTAAATTGATTTCTATTCATTGCTTTTACTTGTGGTAAAATAAAATATAGATTTTTTCCAATCACAGGAATTTATTTTTTGTTTATTTTTGATTTAACATAAGCCGCAAACAATGAACAGCCTGACTATTTATTTCTGGCTTTCTACAATTCTTTGAAAATTTAATAATATTGCATTGAAATCATTTATTTTATCACAACTAATTCTTAATAATATAAGACAATTTTTAATAACTTTATAATAATTTCACTTATAATAAAACATTTGCTTTGTTCAAACTGTTTAGTGCTGATATCAACAAAACATTTCTTTTGTGATTTGTATAGGGTCTTTTTGACTGATAACCTAATTTTGAATTAATATATTTATTTAAATTAAATGAAGTTAAGTTAAGAGTACTTATATTAAATCGAAAATTATCAAATTTTAAAACACTATACTATGTTATAATCACATGTTAATTTTAGTACTAATCATCCGTGGCAAAGCTAACGGCCCCGCGGATCCCCGCAGTGCTGGGGGCCCCGGAGTACTACGTTTATTACTAAGTTTTAAACCATGTATGGCCGACACTGGGTCGCCTAAAATTTCTTGCGTGGGAGGAAGGGCAGCATCGTTAGTATTGCCACTGCTAATCATGAACAGTGGAGTCCACTGAACACGAAACCGGTTAAGTAGACATATTGGTTAGAGCGAAATAATATTTTGAGTTTTATCAGCGTTGAAGTAGGCGTTCGTTTTAAGTTATTTATACGAAATTAAGAAATGGTTAATACAAACTTCCGACTGAACAAAATGAAATAATAAAATTTGTTATAGTCTTGTATAATCATCTTCATAATTTACTTCAATGTAGTATACATCTTTTATTTTTTATTTTTACAGATTTAGTCTTATTGGATTTCCATTCTTTTCAAGTTGTTGCACGTTTAGATATGATATATGTAATAACAGATAGACACGCAAATGGAATGACAAACAATTGATTAGTTATTTCCATATGTGTACAATAGTGATTAAATGGCCATTAAGACAACAGAATTTAGTATATAACATCAAGTGCAAAGTGAAAAACAATCTAATTGTAAGCCAGACCAGCGCGAGACTGGCGGAAGTGTGGCTCCCGATGCCGGGTCAAAGAGTAAAGTTTTGAGTTGAATAAATGATTGAAAACCAATTTGAGTATCTTCTGGACAGGGGCCGCAGATTTATTACAATTATTTATTATTATTCGGGAGGTCCCTGGTTCGAGCCCTGGTCGAGAAAGGGGGGGCATCGGTAAATCCGGCACCGAGTCACTGTTCCGAGTCTTTTCAGGGGAATCTCGGAACATTAAGGCAAATGCCGGTGAATTCCTTACTCCCCATCCCATCAATCTCACCCTCATTCCCAAAAAAATCCCCTTATCCCTAGAACGCTGACAAGGAAAAGACGCTATCCACAGCGTATGAAAGGTGGGAAAGTTAGGGGGTACAATGGCGAACGCTCAGTGCCCCCGAGAACGAAAAAAAATCGTGTAAATTATGAGAAAAACATTCATTTTTTTTTCATTTTTTATAATAATAAAACGTGAAAAAATAAAAAATTAATTTTTCAAATACTTCATCACCGATTGATACGAACCTACGCCAAAGATAGAATTTTAACAATTTAATGTAGAACTCAATAATCCGCGGCGAGGGTTGCTGGAGCAGGAATTTTTTGAGATAGGGCCCATAATAGCACAGAAAGCATTTAAAATTTTGTCTGCAATCATGTTTTATGGCACGTGTCTCGCTGAAATTTGAAGATACGAACATTCGCCAAAGATGATATTGTATATTTTATTCCACATTGATATTTAGGTTGTACTGCTATTCTTGCATTTGACCCCACCACTTCAAAATATGTGCGACAAGAATAGCGCTAGATGGGTCGGGCACATCGCTCTTACTCACTTTCCTATATGGAAAAGTATGCGCCCACTTCGGCTCTGGAGGGCTCAGCGTCGGTCACTTCGACGCAGATAACCACCTAGCTCTGTCTTTGTCACACAAGCGCTAAGCGCATTGCGCGCATGTCCGAGGTAGCTCTGTCCTTCTCGCACATATCTTGATTTTATCTAATAGCGCTGGTGCGGTGTTCATGGATGTAAGGTCAATAGGTTGCACAATAGCTGGACCGCTTAATTGCTTTCCCCTCAACACTCACAATTTGCGCGACGAAGCTCTGACGTCATTACTCAGAAGAAGGACGCTTGGCATCGTTGCACCAAAGAGTTCAATGTGAACTAGAGAAAACCAATCGGACCAATTTCGAACGTCGTAGTTATGCCGAGGGATACTATCTCTCTCTTTCTTTTCTCTTCGTCGCTGTTCGTCTCCGACATGTGCCGACGGCCACTCTGATGCCGCTTTTACACACTGCAGCTGGAAGCAGGAAAGTAGGCAGGAGCAATTTATGATCACGAATCTGTCATGGAGTTCCGCAACAATTAATGGTGACAGCGCTGCCCGCAACCCGAGGATTGAAAGCTCCGATCAACACGAGTTTCTAGTCGTCGCACGAAATGCTGTACATGTATGTACACTTTTTCTTACCTTCTTCAAATTTCCGCACTGTATAAAACCCACAAACAACACGACTACGATGAATCCCGACGTACTACGTCAACAGCAACAAATCGAAGAACTGCAGGAGCAAATCCAGCACCTTTTGTTGCGCCAAAACTCAACAACACCAAGACCGCAGACTGATTCTAAAATTGGTAAAAGCATGCCAACCATTAACAAAGGGCGATTAACACGCTGTCGAAATATTTTTGAACGATTGTAACCTTTTGATGAATAGCGCCAGAAGAAGTAGAAATTACTATGGAATCCACCACAAATGGTCTCACCAAAATCCCCGAACCAACAATTACGAAGTACTGTTTAGGTAGCTTCGCAATTGCTTGTACGTGTGATTGCAGGTGGTCCCGCAAGACCATGCAATGTTTGGCCTTGCCACATTACAGTTCTATGAAATACCGACAATACGCACCAGAGCATGAACAGTACAATAACCAACGACATTATACTGGATCTAACGCATTCAGAGAGCACGCGAATAATAACCAACAACTAGCAATATTATAACAACTCAACTCCAATGTACACAGAGGATACGCAAACAGCGTGTCACGAGAACAACACAACTGGTAACCGAGAAATCACACCTAACGGAAATGGTTCGAATATTGCTGAGGCAGTATGCAGTATTTCTCAAAATTAAGAATGTCCACCAAAGCCATGCCAGGATGCTAATAGATACAGGAGCCCAAATAAGCGTAATAAAACAACAGGTAAAAAACGTACTAATAAATAAAGATAATATGATAAATTGACAGGATTCACAAATAAACCAGTTTTCACGTTAGAGATTTGCACCTTGATCACTGTTATTGCAAATGAAGAAATCCCATTTGACATGCACATCGTTCCAGACAATTTCAACATAGAGACAGACGTCATCATCAGAAGAAATGATGCTTATTGAAGAAAAACAATGCAGAAGTGTCATTCCAGCATAACACATGTACGATTGTGCATTTCTTCATTTCTTTATTGGGACATCTCTCAACATGTATCAGGTAAATAGCATGAATAACCACATGTACATACCTGCTAGGTACGAAACAACCATTGAAGCGAAAGTTGACGCTGACGAGAAAGACAAGGTGATATGCGATAAGCAACAAGCCGCTGATGGAATCTTTATAAGTGCGTGCGTCACCAAGCTAAAAAGAAGAAGTTGCCGAGTAAACACAATCAACATCAACGAAGAAGACCAGGACGCAGGAAAAATCTTCAAGCAACACACTCACCAAGATCGAAACAGCTGTCAAAATCCTCACCAGAACACCTCTGAGCATATAGAAGAACAGGAATGAATACGTCGCATTTCCAAGATTTTCCTTGACATAATGCATGTGGAAGGAGAATCATTAACATGTACCAGTTCCAGCTCACACCAGTTACTAACTATTCCAGACAAAACGCCTAAGTTCGTACGCCAATATCGTCTACCGCATACACAGAAACACATCGTGGACCAAAAGGTGCAAGAACTCCTCGAACAGGTGATGTCCTGATGTCCAGCTTTTCACCATACAACGCTCCGCTCCTTCTGGTTTCAAAGAAAAACGACGGAGAAGAGAAGAAATGGCGGATGGTTATCGACTTCAGAAAACTCAACGAAATTACCACAGCAGACGCTTTTCCATTACCTAACATAAATGATATTTTGGATAACCTGGGCCGTTCTAATTATTTTCCAACTATAGATTTGGCATCCGGATACCATTAGATACCCATGCACCCACAAGACGCCCCCAAAACTGTATTCAGTACCCACGCAGGCCATTACCAATTTAAACGAATGCCCTTCGGATTGAAGAATGCAGGCGCCAGCTTCCAGCGCCTGATGAACACCATTTTGATGGGTCAGCAAGGACTCAAATGCTTCGTGTATGTCGATGACGTAGTGGTCTACAGCAATAACCTTGTAGAACATGAGATTAAGTTAGGTGAAGTATTCCAGCGTTTTCGCGAAAACAACTTAAAAATCAATGTCGGTAAGTGTAATCTATTGAGGAGAGAGTGTACCTTTCTAGGTCACGTCATTGGAGCAGACGGCGTCAAACCAGATCCCAAAAAGATCGCAGCAGTCATCAACTATCAAACTCCAGTAAATGTGAAACAAGTAAAAGCATTCCTCGGTCTTGTAGGTTACTACCGGAAGTTCATTCGTGACTTTGCCCGCATCGCACACCCGCTGTACAAGTTAGAAAAGAAGGACGTATCCTTTGTGTGGAACCCAGAATGTCAGGCAGCGTTCGAATGCCTCAAGCAGAAGATAACCACGCCACCGGTGCTCGCCTACCCAGACTTCGCAAGACCATTTGTGATTACCACCGATGCTAGCAAGTTTGGACTTGGTGCTATACTATCCCAAGGAGACATTGGATCAGATAAACCCATTGCTTTCGCGAGCAGAACATTATGTAAAGCAGAGTCTAATTACTCCACCACCGAGCGCGAGATGAAAGCTATTCTTTTCGGCATCCACACATTCAGAAGTTACATATTCGGGACTCAGTTCACAATCATCACCGACCACAAACCACTCTCACAGGTATTTAGAGTAAAAGACCCAGGTGCCCGACTAACAAAGTACCGACTAGCGCTTGCTGAATACAATTATACTATAATATACAAACAAGGTAAATTAAATACAAATGCAGATGGATTAAGCAGAGAAATGGCACCTATTTCTATAAACGATGTTAACGGATTCTTAGAATTCCAGGAAGCAATCGCCGATGGGAACAAGATAATCACAAATAATAAAGTCATCGACACAGAAGAGTCCATCATCGAACTTGACAAAGCACCACGCGCAATATTCTTACCAGCCAGACCAGGAGGCCCTATAGATTCAGTACTCGAAAAACTCGACGAGGAATACAACATCCTCTTCGAATTAAACAATCACCAGCCTACCATAGGAGACGTCGTAAAATTATCAAGCCCCGGTAAGGAACCTTTATATGTTATGATTTCCAAGGATTTCTCGAACGATACAGAAGACCACGAAATCATTTGGGAGCTACTACAGAAACTCAACACCATCACTACAACCGCTGCTGACAAAAGGATCACCATCGCGAGGATGAAAGACCAGAGAACGATCAAATGGTCCCAAATTCGCACCGTAATTCGCTTTCTATTCAAAAATCAAAATACCGTTCTTTGTTCAGGAAACATGCCGACCAATTTAGATGAAGAAGAGCGCATGGAAATCATCAAAGAGTTCCACGACACACCATTGGGCGGACACGAAGGAGTCCAAAGAACATACAAGCGGATCAAAGAGTTATACAAATGGAAAAACATGAAGGACCACATAAAACAATACATCGCAAAGTGCCCATCCTGCCAGAAGAATAAGGTAACAACAAAACCAACCAAGATGCCGATGCAGATAACCAGCACATCATCAAGGCCGTTCGAGAAAGTATATCTCGACATCGTGGGTCCACTGACTACGACAGAGGGTAATAACAAATACATCTTGACATTCCAGGACGACCTCACAAAGTTTGCGGAAGCAATCGCCATTCCCAACCAGGAGAGCGAATGCATTGCCAGAAAATTTGTCAATGAGATTGTTTGCAGACACGGGATCCCCAACTGCATATTGACTGACCAAGGCACAAATTTCTGTAGCAGCCTCTTCAAAAATACCTGCCGCCTACTAAAAATCAAGAAGATCCAGACGAGTGCGTACCACCCACAAACGAACGGACAACTAGAACGGTCACACAGGACTCTGGCTGAGTATCTCCGACATTTTATAACCTCAAACCAAACGAACTGGGATGATTTTCTTCCAATGGCAATGTTTGTATATAACACGACGCCACATTCATCAACAAATTTTACTCCTTTCAAGCTCGTGTACGGCATCGAAGCAGAGATTCCCTCCGCACTTCGTAAAACACCAGAACCAATATACAATTATAACGATTTTGTCCTTGGCTTAAAATTCAAGATGCAGGAACTACATCAAGCAGCAAAAATCAACACCGACACATCTAAAAGAAAAGCGAAACAACATTACGACAAACACGTCAACATCAGAGCATTCCGCGTTGGACAAATGGTACTCGTACGCAAAATGGCCATGTGTCCAGGACTCTCCAAGAAACTTGCTCCACTATGGGAAGGTCCCTTCAAAGTAACGAAAGTAAATTCAAGAGTAAACTACACCATCCAGAGGGGCAAGCGGCTACAACGCATTCACGCAAACCGTCTCAAACCATTTTTAACCTAAAAATAAATAAACTTAACAAAATCACCATTCCCAAATCCTCATCACCAATCGAAATAAACTAACACGCTATCATTTCAGGCTTGTAGTATTAGGGATGCTACACCCAGTCACCACCGATGAGGTATACAACATCACGCGATATGAAGAGGCTCCGGGCATTCATTACGAACGTGTCGGCGAACTAAGGCTCTATAACAAGTACTACGAACTAATAACCTGGGTGAACATGACAGCCATCGAAGCGAAGATAGATTCACTCATCACGGAGCTGCAAGCCACCGAACAACTCTGCAACCGCCACTTGAAAGGCACCATTCCACTCATCCACAACAAATGCGAGAATTTCCACAACCAATCCAGAAGAATGATCAACCGAACGAAAGCCGATTACCACCACTTTTTATCAACTATCGGCCATAAACGAGTTCGTCGAGGCTGGTTCGACATCGCTGGCAAGGGTGCCAAAATCCTCTTCGGAACGATGGACTCCGACGACGCCGAGTACTACAACCAACTAATTCACCAGACGACAGAAGATCAAGAAAAAATGAAGATGATTCTGACGGATCAAACGAGAGTCATTCAATCCGCGCTATCCAACTTCAACGCAACAATTGGTGCTGTGGACCATAATGAAAGAGCACTGACAGAAAGCATTGACAAACTCCATGAACAACTGAAAGGCAACAACCAAACAATTTTTAATATGGACATATCGATGGCACTCGAGAACCACATCACAATCTTCAATACTATGATGCAGCAACTTCGATTGGATTTAATCACTCTGTCCCAAGCAGCATCTGAAGCAAAACAAGGACACGTCCACCCAGCCGTCATCAATCCAGACACCGTGCTAAGAGAACTATCGTCCATCAAAGGCAAGATTCAACCAGGCCTCGAATTTCCTGTCCCAATTGACTCAGAACATATCCATTCCCTCTTCCAAGTCGCGGACACCCTTGTGTTTTACGACAACAACAAATTAATATTCATCGTCCAAATCCCTCTCCTAGAAAATTATTTTTTTAACCTCTTAAAAATTCAACCACTCCCATACCAACTCGTGGATAACAAGTATGTAGCAATCAAACCAGAAACGAAATTTCTCGCAATTGACGAAACTAAAATGCACTATACGAGTATGACTGAAATGCAAATACACAGGTGCAAGCAGTTAACAACAAGAAGACTGGTGTGCAGACAGGACCAGCCAGTGTCTTTCACACACCTACGCGAGACGTGCGTAGTGGCCATCTACCAAGGACTACAGACGATTCCAGACATCTGCGACAAGACCATCTACGAATTGAAGCAGAGTATCTTTGCCTCACTAGAGACTTCAAATACATGGATCTTCGTAGCACCAGAACCCGACATAATTACCCTCAGCTGCCAAAATCGCCAAAAACCGGTAGATATAACCATTACAGGTACAGGCGCCCTCACCATTAACAAGCTATGCCGCGGTTACGGAAAGTACACCACCCTTATACCCAAATTAAGCATAGGCGAATCAACCCCAGACGAATTTACACCAACCGTTAATCTGGTCCACGACGTTTCCAAACTTCTTGCAGACCACGTATGGGAAGAAACGAATGATCATCCACTGGAACCAGGACTCAAGAAAGTGACGGCATACGTCGACGAATTCAACGTCGCCAGTCACAAGCTGAATGACATCCTTGAACGCAGTAGAAACACACGTTCAAACAGAAGTTGGCAACGGCAATCCGCCGGTATTCTACCCTACCTACTAACCACAGTAATTGCTACGTACGCAATCTACAAGGTATACTACAAAGTAAGAAGTATGTGCTCAAGAAAGCAAACTCTGGTACGTGTAAAACCCACAAGACCCTCGACTCCATCGCTCCCAGCCGAACCAGCAGAAGAATATGAAGACATCGCATTAGACGACCTTGCAGCCCAAGAACAGCCACAACCACCATCAAGTCAACAAACACCACCATTAAGGCGTTCGAAGCGTTTCTTCCGACAACGAAAGTAATTTTTTTTCTTCTCCCTATGTTCCAAATTTTCAAAATAAAGGGGGGAGTGATGTTGTGTCCGCCCCTGTGTACATGCGTCATATCTGCGCGACATTCAGGCGCCCGGACAAACATATTTTCGTCATCATAGACTTTAACTAAGATAAGCCAACAAATACCCATTAGTCTTAAGTAATGCAAATAAACAACTCCCGGAATTTTCCCAACTAACATTAGAAACTAAGTAATCAATGTAAACTAACATCCGTCAGAATCAAGTTAATCGCACCGAACTACGCCACTGGACTTTGTCGCCCATGACGCTTAGCTAGAGTTTTCGTTAAAAGAAACAATAAGCAACAGAGGAGAAGCGATCGAGACGTGGTCAAGATCGGAAGTGTGGAATTTAAATTACTAAAATTGTCTAATAATAGTTAATAAATAGTTTGTTAGAGTCTTCAGCGTTGTCGTCGTTCTTTCTTCCTCAATCTCCACTCAAGTCTCGGCGAGGGCCTAAAGGAATAATAAGCTCCGTCCAGCATATCTTGCAGTAGCCACCTGAGTTAACACGCCAGGAGGAGTTCCGCAACAATAAATGGTGACAGCGCTGCCCGCAACCCGAGGATTGAAAGCTCCGATCGACACACGTTTCTAGACTTCGGACAAAATGCTGTACATGTAAGTACACTTTTACTTACATTCTTCAAATTTCCGCACCGTATAAAACCCACAAACAACACGACTACGATGAATCCCGACGTCCAACGTCAACAACAACAAATCGAAGAGCTGCAGGAGCAAATTCAGCATCTTTTGCGACAACAAGGACGCCAAAACGCTCTACAACACCAAGACCGCAGACAGATCTTAAAATTGGTAAAAGCATGCCAACCATTAACAAAGGGCGATTCAGACGCTATCGAAATATTTCTGAACGACTGTAACCTTTTGATGAATAGCGCCAGCACACCAGAAGAAGTAGAAATCACTATGGAATCCATCACAAACGGCCTCATCAAAATCCCCGAACTGGTACGAATGATCAAAGATGCAGAAGAATTCGATTCCTGGGACCACATGAAGCAATTTATACGCAGGTATGGATCAAGATTTAATAGCCAAACGCGACATTCTTGCATACAGAAAATCATCACCCTACAACAAAATTATCATGAGAACGTCATGAACTATGGTCAGCGAACTCTCGCATTGGCAGAAGAGTATCGTCGCGTCACAGGTGAACAACCAGATGCCGCACTTCTCACAACCGCGTACAAAAGAGGACTCCAAAGCGACCAACTCAAATGCATTCTATTCGGAGATGATGAGCAGCCCCTAGAACAGCTGATCGAGAAAACTCTGCGAGCCTCCAGCGAAATGAACATCGGCACACCCAACTCCAGACACACCAGTCAGGTCCAAGGGTCATCAACGTGTCAGAACTGCGGCATGTGGAACCATTCTACTCACGAATGTCGTCGCCGCCCTCAGTCGTATCAACCAAGATATAATGCAGGTAACACTTCTATGAAATACCGACAATACTCACCAGAGCATGAACAGTACAATAACCAACGGCATTATATTGGATCTAACACATTCAGAGAGCACGCGAATAATAACCAACAGCAACATTATAACAACTCAAATGTACACAGAAAATACGCAAACAGCGCGCCAAGAGAACAAAACAATTGGCAACCGAGACCACCCGCACCGAGAGGACAAGTGCATGACGGACGATACAACACGGCCAACAACATTTCGCACAACGATGCCAGAAACAACCAGGGAAACGAAGAAGCCCCGAACCAGCATGCAACTTCGGGAAGGCAACAATAAGCCATGCCGCGTACGCAACTCCCTATAACTACGACCACCAGGCAAGTAAACAACACGACTTTCCACCATGCAGCGAAAATATCAAGGTAAGGAGGAACAACAGCAACGACATCACACCTAACGGAAATGGTTCGAATATCGCTGAGGCAGTATGCGGACCTGTGCGGAACGATTTAGCCGAGGCGGTCACCGTCACGCTCCCAGGAGATGTTTTCGTTCAAGCTCAAGAACCTCAACCCCACAGATGCGTAAACCATAATCAAATTAAGATAGAAGATAATATTTCAGACAAGGAAAATATAATAAAAGGAGAAGAAAATAAAAATGATTTGAATATCGACGTTATTACAAATGAAGAATGCGGCACAAATAACTTCTATCACAAAACAAGCATCGAAGATAAACACGTAATCGCTAGAGAAATGACAAACTCCGAAAATATTGCTACCAGACACATCAGCCGACTCGAAAACGATGAATGTGAGTTCGTATTTCTCAAAATTAGGAATGTCCACCAAAGTCATGCCAGGATGCTAGTAGACACAGGAGCCCAAATAAGCGTAATAAAGCAACACAAGGTAAAAAACGTACTAATAAATAAAGATAATTTGATAAAATTGACAGGAATCACTAATAAGCCAGTTTTCACGTTAGGGATTTGCACCTTGACCGCTATTATTGCAAATGAAGAAATCCCATTTGACATGCACATCGTTCCAGACAATTTCAACATACAGACAGACGGCATCATCGGAAGAGATTTATTGAAGAAATACAATGCAGAAGTGTCATTCCAGCACAATACATGCACAATCAACGGGACACATCTCAACATGCATCAGGTAAATAGCATGAATAACCACGTGTACATACCTGCCAGGTGCGAAACCAGCATCGAAGCGGAAGTTGACGCCGACGACGAAGACGAGGTGATATGCGATAAGCAACAAGCCGCTGATGGAATCTTCATAAGCGCGTGCGTCACCAAGGTAAAAGGAGGAAGATGCCGAGTAAACGTCATCAACATCACCGAAGAAGACCAACTCATCGAGATACCGAAAGTCAAGACAGAAATATACAATAATCAAGGCTCCGGGCAGGTAAGAAGCATGTGCATGATGCAACAGGAAAAATCCATAAGCAACGCACTCACCAAGATCGAAACAGTTGTCAAAATCCTCACAAGAACACATCTGAACATCGAAGAACAGGAATGTATACGTCGTATTTCCACGAATTTCCTTGACATAATGCATGTGGAAGGAGAACCATTAACATGTACCAGTTCCAGCTCACACCAGATACTAACTATTCCAGACAAAACGCCGACGTTCGTACGCCAATATCGTCTGCCGCATGCACAGAAACACATCGTGGACCAAAAGGTGCAAGAGCTCCTCGAACAAGACATCATCGAACCCAGCTTATCACCGTACAACGCTCCGCTCCTTCTGGTATCAAAGAAAAACGACGGGGAAGAGAAGAAATGGCGAATGGTCATCGACTTCAGAAAGCTCAACGAAATTACCACAGCAGACGCTTTTCCATTACCTAACATGAATGATATCTTGGATAACCTGGGCCGTTCTAATTATTTTCCAACTATAAATTTGGCATCCGGATATCATCAGATACTCATGCACGGACAAGACGCCTCCAAAACAGTATTCAGCACCCACGCAGGCCATTACCAATTTAGAAGAATGCCCTTCGGATTGAAGATTGCGGGCGCCACCTTCCAGCGCCTGACGATCACCATTTTAATGGGTCAGCAAGGACTCAAATGCTTCGTGTACGTCGACGACTTGGTGGTCTATAGCCATAACCTTGTGGAAATCAACGTCGGTAAGTGTACTACTGAGGAGAGAGTGCACCTTCCTAGCAGTAGCAGTCATCAAAACTATCAAGCTCCAGTAAATGTGAAACAAGTAAAAGCATTCCTCGGTTTTGTAGGTTACTACCGGAAGTTCATTCGTGACTTTGCCTGCATCGTACACCCGCTGTATGCTAGAAAAGAAGGATGTGTTCTTTGTGTGGAACCCAGAATGTCAAGCAGCGTTCGAATGCCTCAAGTAGAAGAAAACTACGCCATCGGTGCTCGCTTACCTTTGCGAGACCATTTGTGACCACTACCGATACTAGCAAGTTTGGACTAGGTGCTATACAATCCCAAGGAGACATTGGATCAGGTAAACCCATTGCATTCGCGAGCAAGACATTATGTAAGACAGAGTCTAATTACTCCACCACCGAGCGTGAGATGAAAGCTATTTTTTTCGGCATCCACACATTCAGTAGCTACATATTCGGGACTCAGTTCACAATCATCACTGACCACAAATCACTCTCACAGATATTTAGAGTAAAGGATCCAGG
>JAODFX010227514.1:0-13357 GCA_027580035.1 Dorylogaster longipes
AATTGATTTCAATTTTTGCACAGGTTTTTACGCGGATTTAGAAAAGTGAGCCGCGAAGTCTCATGAAAATGTCATGGATTTTACAAAAGTTAGAAACAATCAAAGTTGAAATTTTAAAATTTTAACCTTTTCAGTCCAATTTTCTCGAAAACTGTGCAGTCATCGGTCTGAAATTTTAGAATCATGCTTTGATGTATAAAAACGAATCTTTGACAACTTTTCAAAAAAAATCTCTTGTTAAAAGTTAGGCGCAAGGCGTTAGGCTCCCTTAATTCTTTATTATGCTACAATTTGTTCGCATGACCGTTAAACGCTATCAGCAATGCTTACCAGCAATGTGCATTGCAAACATATGCTTGGCAAAGGTGTTTGCGCCTATATTGTAAGTTCACTTAGTAAGAAAATTGAAATAAAACACTTTGATTTTACGTTTTATGCACACTCTATAAATCACAAGAATTTAGACGATCTTTCACAAAATGCGCGTGTACGAGTAGTATTTGTGGGCCAGTTTCAAAAGTGAAATTTGAGCGCGGATTCGGGTGGGAACTAGTGCAGAGGAAAGTACGCAGGCAGCACTTGCGAATACGTCTCCTCGTAGACCTCGCTGAACAGGCAGAATACGACGCGGTCGATCTTCTCTTCATACGACTCGAGTGCCTTGCGCACCTCCTGCGCGCTGATGTGCGCCGCCGGACGCACCGGGTAGCCGTAGATGCCGGTCGAGATCGAGGGGAAGGCGACTGTCTTCAAGTTGAGCTTGGCGACGATGTCCATCGCGTTCTTGTAGCATTTGCGCAACAGCTCGGGGCGCTCGCCTTGGGGCCCAACCGTCGAGATGACGACTGCAACAAACGGCGTGCGTTGCATTCATCGATGCGAATACAAAAACATCGCTCATTGCTCTTACCACGTGCCGGCAGCTGGTAACCGCCGCTGATCTTCACTTCGCCGACGCCACAACCGCCGTGCGAGCGATTCTCGTTGAGGAGGAACGGGCCGGCGGCGCTGTGGATCGCGCCGTCGACGCCGCCACCGCCCAGCAGCGACTTATTCGCCGCGTTGACGATGGCGTCCACCTGCAACAACACCATGTCAAGACTGCGCTCGCACACCCTTTCTCCCTTTCCTTCTCACCTCTAGCGCTGTGATGTCGCCACGAAAGATGCAGATCTTCTTGCAGAGCTTGTGATTCAGCGCCGAGTTGATGGCGAAGTCGGCCGCCATGGGGCACTTCTTCGGCGCCTGCTTCTTGGACAGAATGTACGTGTCCCACGTGGGCAGGTCCTCGGCGCTGACGTAGTCGTCACCGCACTTGTACTCCTTGCGCTTGTCGTGCAGCGACATTTGCAGGTAGCGCTTCTTCTCCTCCTGCCACGTGGGGGCCATCTTGACGTTCGGATTGGAGGCGGCCACTTGGTAGGAGGCGAGCGGCCGCACGTCGGCTCCACGATAATTTGTCACGATCTTCGGCGTTGCGCTCGCGATCTGTGCAAGCTGCGCCCGGCCGAGCGCTCCGAATCTGCACAAGCGCACGCGTCTATTAAGCACGTTCATGGCGCACGCATCGAAAGCTCGCGATTACTACACGCGATTCGTGAGTGTTTGACGATGGCTAAAGAACGCTTAAAACGGAGAACGAAATGTGGCGAACTGTCGTTATGACAATGCACGTCAGAACGCGGTTCGAATGCTAAGCTCGTGTTTCGTGTGTGTAGTTACATTAGGTTTCGGTGCCAGAGAGTTCGCATCTTGAACCATCGCAGGCTGATCCCAACCACTTGCGCGCGCGAAGCAAACATTTAATCTAATCGCCACCCTCTTGGAAGTACACTACCGATAAGCGCCTGCCGCCTCTGAAATATAAAATTTGACACATGGATGCCGAAACAATCATCTCCAATCAACTCCATTGGTTTCCACGAATGGGTTGATTGATGCGTTTGATGACGTCTAGGGCGCATGCGTACTCCTTGAGCACGCGGCCTCCGAAAATGTTCAATCGCTACTCGATTGTTTACTTCGTGCCAAATTTGCATGTGAAATGCTTGCAAATAAAAACTCTATGAAATCGCATTGAAAATGAAATGTAAAGTGCTTCAATGAGCGACAAAAAGTGACAAAAACGGTTGTATAAGAAACTTCCTTTACTGCAACGAGATTACAATTAATGCATTCCAGTTTGCTTAAAATTTAGAGTCAAGCTGAGCAGACCTGCCTGTGATGACCGTTAAAAGATTAACCCTCTCTGTAATTGTTCAATTGTTGTAATTAATATAGTAATAATCAAAACTATAAACACAGTTAACTCCTCTCACAAGCTAGAGCATCACAAACGTCTGCTCTTGTAATATCAAATATTGCAAACGTCTAACATCGGTAACGAGTATTTGTGCAGCAACACTTTGTGAGCAAGTTATTTTGCGCATATTAACTTTTGTTTATGCACCTGTCAGATTTGACGTTTAGATGCCAAAAATCCACCAACGCTCAAGCAAGAAGAATACAAAAACCATCTGATCAGCGCGTCGTCGCGACGCAGCAAAAATGAGTGCGGCTCGCGTGCGCTGCTAGCGCGCATTGCAACGCCGTTCGCCGTCGCGGCGGCGACGAGGGACATGTTCCACAAGACAGACAACGCCAAAGTCGATTTCCTCGAGCAGACAAAGGCCGCGCGCGAGGAGCGTGCGCTGGAGAAGCGCAAGGAAGTCGCCGCGGTTGCGATCCAGGCGCACGTTCGCGGCTGGCTGACGCGCGTCCGTTTCACCGGGCGCATTCTGTAAGCAACGCCGATTCTCACTCACAGCGCTCGTACTAATCGCGGACGCACTTTGCAGCGATGACTTCGACGCGACCATTCCTGAGATCCATGACGATGCGCCGCCGGTATTCAAGCCGGCAATCGGCGTTTATCGCTGCGCGCGGCGCTTCCTGCTCGTCCACCGTCGCGGCCGCGATGACGAACGCTTTGTTAAGCTCTGCAGATACCTGGTGGCAACACTTGAGTGTGATTCACCCAAGTTTAGCTACGTTGGAGTGGGTCTCAGCAAGGAGCATGTTCTGCAGTGGATAACACACATGAGTGATGTGCTATGGAAGTGCTGTGTGATGCTGGAGCAGTTGCGGCCGGAGTTTGCCAACGACACCCGCATCATACTTGTGCTTCTGCACACGTTGGTGTCCTTCACTGGCACGAAGACATGGATTGTGCTCAAGCACAAAAACATGGAGAAACTCCAGCCTGGCATGAATCAACTGTGTGCCAATTTGATGGGACAAATATTCCATCGAGGATTCTACATCACTGTCAAAGTATGCTGCTCTTTAGTATGTTGCATAAGACATGTTTCAGTTTAAATCAAATATTTGTAGGCATTGCTGCTGAAAGGACTTGGACGATTGAAAATTGCCTTCAACAAGGTGTCACTCTCTGCAATCTTAACGCTTTCCATGCGGCCGCTCGCGGCGGCGCACTTTAGCGATAAATTGATGACGATGTTTCTCATTCATATCCTTGCCGTGCCTGGCTTTGTGAGGCATTTAGACGCATGCACACCGGAAAGCATCGTCGTCTTGCAGAACGCCAACATCTTTTCGAAGAGCCTTGAGTTGCTCTCTAGCCAACAGTCGATGCGGATCGTCTTCAACACGCTTGAGGGCAGCTACGCACTCTGCCTCCTCGCAAACCTGCTGCAGCTCGGTTACAGCGGGCGGCCGGAGATGCTCAAAGATCTCAGCTTTCCCACATTCACCGTCGTGGTGACCGGCCTGCTCGAGAGCTGCCAGAACTACGTCGTCAGCAAGCAGTCGAACCTGACTCACTGGCACCCGGTGCTCGGTTGGTTTGCGCAGCCGATGGATCCGGCGCTGCACGCGGCGATGCCGCACGTCAAGGCGCAGCTGCACCTGCTCTGGAACGCGTCGATGATCCGCATCCTCCTCGGCGACTTCCTCGCGGCGATGGTCGACGGCGTCGAGGCGCCGCAAGCAGGCCCCAGTCCGGCGCATAACGGCGGCTTCGCGGGCGCCAGCTTCCTGCGGAAGGCGCTCGAGTCGCGCAGCAATCGGCAGAACGCGACGAAGCAGTACCGCACGCTGGGCAGCCCCGAAGTGCATCGCGTCGTCCTCATCTGCTCCATGTATCATACCGCGCTGAACACGCTCAACCAGCTGAAGTTGGACATTCTCACAGGTAATTGCAATGCTCGTAGCGCGACGATTGTCTCACCAGCTTCGTTTGAAGGCCTATGCTATCAAGGAGGTATCTTGCACAATCTGTGGTTGTTTCTCTGCTCGCTCGGTCCCAACTGCGGGCTGAAGACGTTCATGGATCACCTCGCGATCAACACGAAATGCACTGCGCCCGAATTCCAAATGCTGCAGCTGATCGCCGAATGCATGACGCATTATGTGACGTGAGTTGCACAATAACTAGTTTAATTGGTTCATCTCACGATATATTTGTAGCAGTGATGCGCATAATTAGTTAAAACGCTAATAAATTTAAATTAGAATTGGCGTAGGAAAAATCCGAAGTAATTAGAATTGGAATTAGAGAACGCACAAGGCTAATTAAATAGAATTAGAATCAGATGGAGCTAATTATACCTTACTTACTGTGCGTTAAATGTAAATGAAAAATGATTCTACCTTGTATGTCAATACAAGGTAGCTAGAATAATACGAGTACAGATAAGACATGATTGTGCCGATATCTAAAAAAGTGGTTACTCATGGGGGCAGAGAAATTGGCACATGTTAAAGAAAGTTTAACAAAGTCATCATCGATGTGCATGCCTAGTGCACAATGTAGTTACAGGCATAGTAGTTAAGGTCTGTCCAATGAGCTCATAATAGAAGTTGAACCAAAGAGATATTTCCAATTGATAGGAATTATAATTGGATTTTTACTTTTGCTAATTAATTAGATTAGATTAGATTTAATTAGTTAGCTACTTAATTAATTACGAGCAGAGATGTGTAAAATGGTTACTCAAAGCCATTTCAAATAAAAATTCAAAACAGGTTTTAAAAGTAATTTAAAATATAAAATATATAATGGGTATTTTAAAATGGGTTTTAAAACGGAAATACTTTTCATAACTTTGTTATCTGATGAGTGGCATAGCTAATTTTCTTATTCGAAAAGAGAATTTAATTTTGCAACGACTTCCTTTAACATGTAAGAATTTCTCTGCCACATGAGTAAGCAGGTTTTTAGATAAATATTTAAATTGTAGGCCTCTTATAACAATTAACTGTTTTGTCGGTAGAATTATTTTTGCATTATGTTTCTCTCATTTCTCTAATTCCAATTCTAATTAAATAGGATTTCCAATTCTAATTAATTCGAATTTTGACTGATTATGCAATTAGAAAATGGCTTGTTAAAAACATTTAAATAAAATGCAAAATGTTTTTTGAGCTACTGCATTTAAACTGCAAAATATTAAATACGTACTTTGTATTTTGCATTTTCTTTTTAAATTGTTTTATTTTCAAAATGCACATCTCTGGTTACGAATCACTGATTTGTAGCATCCTCGACGATATGGAGATGTACGAACAGCAAGGCCAGTTCAAGCTTAATGACTTTGTCGTAATGTCGAACTTCCTCAACATCTTCCTCTACAAAGCCGTGCTGAGCAATCTCTTCGACCTCAAGACCATCCAGTCAAACGCGCTATTCCAGGCGCTGCACACGCTGTTGATGGTGTTATATCGGCGCGACTGCCGGCGCGTGTACGCCCCACAAGGCCACTGGCTGCTGAAGGATCTGCGCGTGTCGAACTTCATCAGCGAGCTGGAGAAGGGGCGACGCGGGCCGCAACTGCTCATGCAGACGATGCCGCACATCGTGCCGCACGAAGACCGCGTGCGCCTTTTTCGCAAGTACATCGCGAACGAGAAAACCGTGCTGGGGCTGACGGAATCGGCGTGCGCGTCGCCGCAGTCGACGCTCATCACCGTGCACCGGGCGCGCATCGTCGAGGACGGCTACCGACAGCTGGCACTGCTGCCTGCGCAGGCCCTGAAGGGCGTCATCCGCGTGCGTTTCATCAACGAGCAGGGCCTCGACGAGGCCGGCATCGACCAGGACGGCGTCTTCAAGGAGTTCCTCGAGGAGAGCATCAAGCGCGTCTTCGATCCGGCGCTGAACCTCTTCCGCGCGACGAGCGAGGAGCGCCTCTACCCGGCGCCGACGAGCTACCTGCAGGACAACCACTTGCAGCTCTTCGACTTCGTCGGCCGCATGCTCGGCAAGGCCGTCTACGAGGGCATCGTCGTCGATGTGCCGTTCGCGAGCTTCTTCCTCAGTCAGGTGCTCGGCCAGACGGCGCAGGCGCTCTACAGTTGTGTCGACGAGCTGCCCTCGCTCGACGCCGAAGTGTATCGGAGCCTGAGCTACGTGAAGCACTACACGGGCGACATCTCCGAGCTGGACCTCACGTTCAGCGTCGACGAGGACAACATGGGCCGCCTCGTCACGCATGAGCTGATTCCCGGCGGCAAGGCGATACCCGTCACGAACGACAATAAGTGAGTAGGCAAGCGAGTGAGCATGCGTACATACGTGCGAATGAACACACCTGCTTCCTTCTAGGATCAATTACATCCACTTGGTGGCGCACTTCCGGATGCACGTGCAGATACGCGAGCAGACCGCGGCGTTCATACGCGGCTTCCGTTCGATCATCAATCCGGATTGGCTGTCACTCTTTTCTACACCGGAAGTGAGTATATCTATGCATGCTACTCATATAATTTCCCTTCTTTATATGTAGTTAGTTATATATGTTACCGTTAATATCCAAATGCAGTTCATATGCGTTGATAACTAAGGAAATTTTCGGATTATGCATACTAACTGCAAATAATGTGTTCTTATTTTAACCTATTAGTTTGGTTATTTCACGTATTAATTAGTGCTAGCAAAAATCGCATTTCCTGCATCCGGAAATCCGTGCCAAAATTTAGCCAGATTTTCGAATTATCCAGATACTTTTTTCTATCCGGATATGAATACACGAAAGGACGGATAGAACCGGATGGCAAATAGACGGGAAACAATTACACGAGTAGCTTCTTTTAAGATGAAATTACAAGGTTCGACCAAAATGAATCACTGCATGAATTGAGCAGAAATTAAATTATGCAGTATGCAAGAAGTATCCGTCTAAATGTCCATCCGGATGGAAAAGTTCATTTTATTATTTTTCACAAAGAAGAATAAATCAACAAACAACTCAATCTAACCTGAATACTTTAAAACATTAATTTTAGTTTCAACACAATCTGTAGCTTGGTCGAGAAAGGGCCTAAGTGCAAATGTTTGAAATATGAGATTTTGGGTCTATTTGACTAAACAAGTAAGCTTCGTTGATATTATAAAGGTCTTGATTGAATAATCTTACGACTTCACGAAGATTTCAAAGTGAAAAGGACCTAAGTATAAAATTATACAATGCATATTTTTACTTAAATGCTCAATTATCTCAGAACTTCATTTTAGTTACATAGGCCCTTTTTCAACCAAGCCACAGAATTATCAGAGAATATTCTTGAACATGTTCTTCTCTTGAAGAATTTTCTCAGAACAACCTTGAACTCTTCGAACATATTGAATATCTTCTGTCAAATAAGAGAATATTCTCGAGAAGATTCCCTTTAATGCAGTTTTCTAGTTGTATAGTGGGATGTGAAGGCAATGTTTGACGATTGCTTGCTTATGTCCTTGCAGGATTATCGCTGCAGGCGCCATCGCCGCGCGACTCGCTGATCGTGGCGGCGTCACGCTGCCACAGCTGTGGCCAGCTGCAGCCGCCCGCCGTCTGCGTGCCGGCGAGTCTGCATGCGGCGAACTCCAGCAGCCCGCCGGCACCGCCGCATCGCCGCACCGGCGAGCGCTTCATCAAGCCGGCGATTCCGGCGCCGCAGCCCGCCAGCCCCATGGACACCACCGTCACCAAGGAGTGATGAGCGTCTCGTCCACCACCATCAGCACCACCATCACCACCACCTCCACCAGCTCTACCACCACCACCACCACCACCAAACGTCGTACGCGTCAAGACTGCCCTCTGCGTTCGGAACGGCGGCGAATACCAACGCAACGTGACGTTGTCTGCCATCAGCACCATCAGATCGTTCGTTTGCTCACTCGCTCGTTCTCTCGATGTCGTCGTTTGCATTCGCTTCGGATGTAATTAAACACTAGGTTGATTTTGCATGTACTTAAGATGCGAAACAAGTCCGCGAGTGGCTGCTCTTGGATTCGCGCAAGTTCAATAACAATTGCAACTTGAAAAATTTAACATGACGAAACCAATCACTGCTAATCACTACCGATTGTACTGGATTCATAGCGCTCAATTGCGCTATACTTTTCTTATTCTCCTGTCTTATGAGTATTTCTAATGTTTATTATTACTACTTTGCAAGTTCGATAATGCACTGCTCTCAATCATAGCTTTTTGCAGATTCAGGCAGTATAGCTAAGTTGTTTCAATCTACCACAAATGTGCATGGCTTGTAACTCGATAAGGGAAACAACTCAGTTGATGTTAAGTGCAGTGGGTATTTTATATGCATTGTACAAGTTTGCAAGCATGCAGTTTGAAACAGGTTGATTTTGCGAAGGAAGTGTGCAGTCTTAAGTTTGCTTGCATTTGATTTGATTGCAGAGCAAGAGATGAGTTTACGTTTGATGCTCTTGCAGCTTGTTTATTAGATATGCGCATTATGAGAATTCCGAGAATACTATTGTAGTTGTTAAAACGAATTTAATGGGAAGTAAGATGCGTCGTTGATTATCAGATGATATAAGCGTTTTATTTATGATGATTTGAGGATTGTGATCTGTTTGTAAATCCACTTGATACTGACCTATGGTTGACGACCGCGCTGGTTGTACTGTAATGTTTTGATTACCGGGAGTAATTTAAGGAATTTACACACATTCCAGATGGCACATTTACATTTGTTGCTTGAGTGTTTGCTAGACAGGTATCGATCGCGTTATACCGCATTCCTCGCGATAAGCGGTGGCAAACATTGACATTGTTAAGCAATAAGCGCAACAAGCATCGTGGCGAATGATATGCGAGCGCCGTTTCCCAATATTCAACAATATATTAACTGTTAAACCAGCAAAGGCGGAAAACTAACGGTTTTTGCGAGTGGTGTGATAATGTAGCTGCGTTTGTGCTCAAATGTAAATTGCTATGCCTTTCGTTTGCTGTTACTACACTTTTGTACTTCAAAATATCAATTGTAAACGTCGATGAAACATAGTTATCGTAATCGAAACAATCTGATCAAGGGAAATTCGATGGTAATGTTAGTGCACTGTCTGTATCAATATACTTTTTAACGTTAAATAAGATTTAAGCAGAACAGTGTCAAAATTGAAGTGATATTAGCTGTTAATCATGTACATGAGAACAAACACGAATTGCTGCTTCACTCAGGTGGTTGATGTTATAATTTTGTGAAATATCTTGAGCTGCAGTTCATTTGCATTCAATTGGCTTCACTTTTACGTACGTGCTAAAGAAGGTATTTTGGCTATAATTATTGCTAAGTTTGTTTCAAAACGAAATTGTCATTCAACAGGCGCATATTATATCATTCAAACAAACCAATCTAATGAGTCTCACATTTTATAGGCTATGTTTTATTCAAGTAAAATAGAGCTTGCTTCATACAGGTGAGTTTTGTTTATTCTTGTATACCAACATCATATTGCATCAAAAGTATTCATTGGAATATGTAACAAAGCAAATGCTGCAAAAAGTTAACAAAACATAAAGGATGAACAGAATGAAACACAAGTAACAACACCTAACATGCTGATAGGAATGACAGCAAAGTAAAACATTTGCTATGCTAATTAAACAAATCACTAAATACTTAGCAAAGCCTTAAATTGTGATTAGAAGGTAACATCAAGTTTGATTTTTGACTAGATGAATTAATAAGTGAGTATCAATATCAATAGTTCAACCACTTAGGTACAATAGTTATTAGTCGATGATGACTAACTTAGCTTACATTGACTCCATTTCAAAATCTTGCAATAGACTGAAAGTAAGAGAGGTTTACACAGTTAACATAGAAATCATAATATGATAGGTGATGACAACATAACTTACTTATCCTCCACCCTGTTAAAATAATCATGGTGCGTTTCTTTCTTGGCGATTTTCTCCGCTTCGTTAACGGTATTGTCTGCAATGCCATTATTAACATTCTTCCGGATTCGGATAATTACTGCGTACTTACCGATTAATGGAGGCACAACTGCGGTACTAAGATATGCCGTATTTAAGTACGGCGGCAGCTCATTATCCTCTTCTTCCTCTTCGTGTTCCAACGTCTCGGAATCGACCATTTGCAGCCACTGCTCGTTATGATTGCGGAAGCGCTCGATGCGTATGCGCTCGCCCCAGGCGGCGCTGCGCTCGGCGATGATGTCCAAGCATGTGTTGCATGTCTTGCGAATGGACTTGTTGTTATCCTGCAGTAGGTCGATGAGGTACGCCGGCGCCTCGGTGCTGTTGATCACGTAGTCGACGCTCTCGCGGTGCGAGAGCGCCACCATGAAGACGTAGATGATCTGCAGCACGATCTCATCGTCCTCCTGGTGCGTTTTCAGCAGGTCGATGAGAGCGAGCATCACGCTCGACTTGCACAGCAGCTGCGCGCAGCCCTCGTCGTGGACGGCCGTGCCGAGGACGACGATCACCTGCAGGACGAAGTCCGGCTGTGCGTCGTGCGCCTTGAGCACTTCGTTGAACCACGGCACCATGTCGAAGTGCTTGAAGATCTCGGCCCAGTCCAAGTCGGCGAGGTGCAGGTTCGCCAGCACGCCGAGACATTCGACGATAAACTCGTCGCGTTTCGACTCGATCGTCGCCTTCGCCAGGTCGCCGACGAACTCGATGAAGCTCGTACGCGTGCTGTCATGCTCGGCGATGTTGTGGATCATCTTCATCAGCAGCGCGTCCTCGTGCGCGAGCGCGCGCGTCATTAGGCTGTGCAGCCGGCTGTTGTCGGCCATCTGCTGCGCGTTGTTCGGCTCGATGGCGAGGTTGATGCACAGCGCGACCATCACTTGGTCGACCTGGTCGTTCGCGTTCAACACGAGCATGTCGACGATGAGCGACACGCAGTCCGTGTATGCAAACTGCTCCTTAACCTCATCATCATAGCTCAAGTGGTAGAGCAGCTTCAAGACGACTTCCTGGTGGCGATCATCGGCTACAATGACATTCCACAATCAGCACTCACATGATGAACACTTTTTGCAAACTTACAGAGCAAACTGACAAATTTTGGTAGCATATCCAATTTAACCATCTTCATTCGCATATCTTCATCAAAGGATAAGTTGAAGAGCAGTTTCAAAGTCAAATGGACTACGTCCACATGATTGCTGAGCAACATTTTGGGCAACTTCTCCACAACATTCTGTTCAGCCATATCATCCTTATTCACCTGCATGATACTAAGTTTCTTTAGAAACGTCAAGATTAAAACCAAGAGCTCCTCGTTTTCGCGTTCCAAGCTCTTGCTGAGCAGTTCGACGATGTTTTTCTTGATCATCTTCTCCTCGACGCTCTCATCTTCGGCAATGTTGAGCAGTAGGAAGAAAGCAACGCGTAGGAGTTGCTCTTGCTTTTTGATCAATGTGCGGTAGCGCTTGAAGCGCTCCGTCTCGTTCATCTGTTTCTTCTCGTCGATGCTCTCAGAGGACTGGCACAAGTCCTCGTAGACGCTGCCCTCCATTACGGCCTTCATGTTCACGTCGGAGAAGTTGCCGGACTTGGGACGTACTTTCTGCGGAATACCACTGCGCAGAACAGCGTCGGAGAGGTTGACATTGTTCGACGTCGAGCGCCGCATCAGCGACAAGTCTCCGGGCGGCTTGGGTAGCCCGGCGAGCTCGCTTTTCCACTCTTCGTAACGTTGCAATTCGTAGGCGATTATATTCATACAAAGCGAGCCGATTTTATAGTGCAGTATAACGTGGTGAAAGCAGGAGTATGTGGAAAAACAGAAGAATATGAAGATCAAATTTGTGCTTAGCACTAAACTCTTCTTCCAATCTTCTCGCAGCACTCGCGTTAATGCACTCAAAACAGTCTCTGAAAAACAACTAAAAAAGTAAGTGTGCAGCCTTTATTTAGAAATGTTACCATTTTTTGATAAGGCTTCTAAATTCTCTGGGTCCCTTGCCAGTTGAAGTATAAGCATAGATGATTTAACTTTTTCTGTAATGCCTTCATAAAGTAATTCAATATACTCATTCAAGCTGTTAATGTTTGCATTTTCTGATTCTGCTGATCCATTTCGGGAAACATCTAAATCTAAGTCATGATAAACGGTTATTGGTGCAGAAGTTCATGTAGCATCAAATAAAAAAAGGAACAAGACCTTCTATAATGTAAATTAATAATTTACCTTTGTTGCATGATGATAATTTGCGCTTTTTTAAATAAAATATTATCTGTTCTAGTTCAGAAACTCTTGTGGGATGTATTAAATCACATTGGGATAGTACTTCTTTAGCTAGCAATGCACAATCTGATCGTGAATTCAACATGGGCAATTCAATAATTTTCTTCAAGTTCTACAAAGAGGAGATTTGGTTATCTAAATGTACTTGCAGCAGCTTAAAGTTAATTTACCTTCTTTTCACCATATAGAACCAATTCATTCTGGCCAAGAATTTGCACTTCAAGCTCGTAATTCAAAACCACTGCAAATAATGATGCATGAGCATCTAGTGTGCCTGGTTTGCGATCTCTATAATCAGGCAAATATTTAAAATACAAACACTGCAAAGTATTCAAGCAAGTGCCTTACGTGCGCATGAATTTCGCATCTTCTGGCTCCATCGTCTCGAATCGGACGAGTTTCCGTCGTATGTGCTGCACGTATATTACAACCAGGAAGATACTCAAAAGTACTAGGGCGACATTGAATGCGCCTAAAAGGGCCAACATGCACAGAAATCGAACGCTTACATTACGCTGCGTAGCGCGTGCGCTTCCGCTGCGTATCGCAGGTGGCTGCAACTTTTCCGATTTTCTTGCTTTTCCTCGCTATCCACGAGCTGAAATGTCAATAAAGCAACTGTCATATTGGACAAACTTTGCACCTGAGGTAAGTTCGATCGTGTGATAGGTGTGATCTAAATCACGTTGACAAAACGTACCTCTACTTGAGCGCAAGCGCAAAGTGACAGAGGAAGCGTGCATTGTTAGTTGCGTAACATTAAAAAACATTCCAAACATGAGATTAATCTTAATTGTATAAATTAAGATTTTAACGTCTGTCCTCACAGGAAAAT
>JAODFX010227625.1:0-13335 GCA_027580035.1 Dorylogaster longipes
AAAGGCGGATGTGTCAAGTACACGCCGGGCATGCTCCACGTTCGCTGCAACATACGAGCAATCAACCGGTGCAGATTTGCATCGGGGGGTATAGTCAACCCCAGCTGCCGATGAAGCGTTCGTAGGCCGCGTGCAGAGCGTGGAAGTTCAGCAGGGCAACGGCTTCGGCGGCGACGATCTCGCAGCAGCAAACGTTCGACGCGTAGACGCTCTCGTTGTCGACGGCGGTGACTTCGAACATGTCCGCTGTTGCGCTCACGGCCAGCGTTATCGACTCGTGCTGCGTGACGTGTCGCAGGTGCGCATTGATCACGCCCTGCTCCCAGCATTCGCACGCGTTCCCAGTTTCGAACGGACTGTTCGTTACGCGGTATTTGCCATGAGCATCTAGGAAGAGCTCGAAATAAACCACAAACACATGACACACTCCAGACTCAGTCACTTGCAGCACCACGTCCGGAAACGCTTTCCTATCCGAGTAGATGCGCCGTAGTTCGTCCACATCGTGGAAATTAATGGTTGCCACCTCCTGTACACTTGTTACTTGCTTAAAATCATACAGGTTTATACTGAATGCATCATAAGGTTCACCAAACTCTTTTCGTACGCAGTTGGGAAACTTAAAAGGTGTGTTTGCAGATGGTTTCATTCGGAATTCAGTATCCAGTTGCTCACATTCAATGCCAAACATATATAGTTTTGCATAGCTGGGCATTATCACCGCATTCTTGACAAGTAGATGTTCATGTGCATGAATCAAAGTAGTCAGAATACCTTCACCAAATATGCAACAGTCAAACACTTCTGTGATCAGTAAGTTATGAATAGGTTGATTTGTTATACTTGTAGACATTGCCTGCATTAAACTGACATTTAAGTTATTCAGCTGAAGAATGTTGTCGGCAATTTCATACAGAGTTTCAGATATCTCGACTGCATAAACATTCACCCAATCAAGGCCAAACTCAGTTGCAAATTTCTTGGCAATTAAACTGAGCAAGCCACTGCCAGTACCAATATCAAGAATATTGAAAGTTTCATCTATCACTTCCAGCTGATTCAAGAAATTTTCAATTGCAAGCTTGTATGTGTGATTTCGGCAGTAATCATTTAGCATCCTAAAATGCCATTGTGGAACTTGTTTTGCATACATGCTCTGTAGGTTTTTCTCTGCTACCAGAAATGTTGGATCTGCAGAGTGTGCTTTTTGAAAGTACTTAATAGCCTCACGATATTCTTCAAACCTGAAGTAGGAAAGATGTGTAAAATTAAGTGATTGTATTGAAACATACCTCATGTAGTGCGCAGCATATTGGCTCAAAAGCAATGAACTATTTGGGAAATATCTGAGCGCTTGCGTAAAGCAGTAACGGCAATTTTCGATATCTTCTATAGATTCCAACTCTTTGCACCATAACATTGTGATTGCCGCAAACAATGATTCCATTTCCCAATGTCGACTTGCTACGTTAACTTCCAGATATAAGATAAAATGGGCAAACGCTCGTCCGTAATTGCCGGCCTCGTAATACTGTTGCATTTTAGTGAAGGCATATTTCGAGGTACTTTCCTTGTTTCTGATCATTATTTATCCTATAAACTTAAATATTTTTATTGTTTACAAATACTAACATAACCAAAACAAATGTAGTTGCCTAACTTATCGATGGAGTGCGCCACATAGTCTAATCGAAAGATATTCACATCCTTCACCAGAGTCTAGTCTAGGGCCTTCACGAGCCTTCACAGCAAACTGAATCAGAGAACAAGTTGGAACAAGTAGCAAAATTTAATTAATTTTTTTTGAGCCACACAAATGTACAATGGTCATTCATGGAGTTTACATTGTCTCCAAATCAGGAGGATTAATTTTCAATCATGATCACAACATGCCCAAGATTGAAACAGAGAAAACTTTCTCTTACCCACTGGATATTATTCTAAAATGTGAAAACAAGAAGATCATTGTTGAGTTTGGACAACGCGATGGAATCAATGGTAAGACACTAATTTAGTATAGCTGCATTGCCACAATGCTTCATTAAGTTGCGTTTCAGTTGGTCATGTACTTTATGCAATAAATGGTGTACTTATCACCGGCAGGCAGTTGGATGATGGCAGAGATGCTATTGAAGTGATTGAAAACAAGGAGAACTATCCCATTTCACTGCGCTTTGGGCGGCCCAAGATGACCACAAATGAGAAAATTTTCTTAGCTAGTATGTTCTATCCACTCTTTGCCATTGCCAGCCAACTTAGTCCAGAGCCCAAGTGTTCAGGCATTGAGGTGCTGGAAGCAGACACATTTAAGCTGCACTGCTTTCAAACCATCACTGGTGTAAAGATGATGGTGGTTGCTGAGCCTAGTCAACAGCATATGGATTTCCTGCTCAAACGTATCTATGAACTGTATTCTGATTATGCACTTAAAAATCCATTCTACTCATTGGAAATGCCCATCAGATGCGAGCTCTTTGATAGTAATTTAAAGTTGTTGTTGGAACAGATTGAAAAAAGTGGAATAGCCAATGTATAAAAATGTATTGAATACTTAACACACATTTATTACAATTATATGTCGGTTCACATAAGCATGAATGAAATGACAACTGTGTACATATATATAATCCATGGTATTGCTTAGGATATTGAATTAGTAAAATGTTTGTAGGATTCATCACTTATTTAGTAAACCCTTCCAAATCTAACAGAAACTTTTTGTAACAAAACAAATGAAGGATATCCATATGATGACTTAAAATCAATTCAGGCCATTAACCAAAGCGAACTGAGGTTGTTGAGAAGATCACAGAGTGCATTATGGCCTGCAACATCAAACTCTCCTTCATACTCCTTGGAGAATACAATGATGTCATCAGATATGATTGAGTTCCCATTTGCAATTCCATGGACCTGTATAAATTCCGGAAATGTAGAAATTAGCGGAGCAACAAGTTATGACTTAAAGAATGCATACTTCAACTAATCCTTCAATGCCGCTACGGGGTTTCTTCATTGTCACCTTTACAGTAACATCGTCGGTGGTTTTCATATCGAAAGACATGCTGTTGCCGTGCATGTGCGACACAACGCCGGTAACGCTTACTGGTTTCCCGTTGAAATGCTGCATCAGCTTTCCATTCACGATATCGCGTATATTCTGCATGACTAACGTTAAATCGCGCTCAAAAATGATACGGAACGCTCGTAAACACTCGTAAAGATGCCGTTTAAAGAAAATCTCACGTAAAGTTGCGTCTATTACTAAATTCTATTACTTCTATTACTAAACGCACTTGCTTATAATTGCATCAACAGTGAAAGCGAATTTACCCACTACAACGCTTTGCTCGTAATTCAACAATTATAACCTAAAGAAAGAAAACGGTAGCGAAGTAGTGAGAAAGCGGCAAAATCGCAACAGGTTGGAAAATGTTGCGATTTGCGAGAAAGAAATTGTGCCACGCGCAATTGTTGGAATTACAAGGAAAGTTCGTATTGTACATTTATCAAGAGACATGAAACGGAGTAATTCAAATAGTTACTAAGCACTTTAGTTCCGGAAGTGCATTTTGCCGCAAAGTCTTTGCGCTTGATGGATTGAACGTGCGGGTAGAAGTTTAAAAACTGTACTGTTTTCTCCTTTCGCCCTCCAGTCAAAGAGAAAACTGGAGACGACTGCAGTCGTCTCCGCAAATCTCGACTTTCACATTTTGCCGCATCGCACATTCGCAAACGCGAACAATTCGCAAATGTACTCGCGGCAGTAAACAACTTGTGGAATTTTCACTTGAAAGGTATTTACTTGTTAGTCATACTTACAGTATATTGTAACCAGCACTGTACTGTTCTGTATACACTGTATGTGTTTTCAGGCATCCTTAAACAAAAATGATCAACTTCAATGAACTCAACTACATCAAGATAGTATTTGCTGGAATGACCCTGCTTATGGTGATTGTTGGGGCATTGATCAATCTCTTTGAGGCTTACATGCCCAACTCAGTGAAGCAATCATTTCGATTTGGTAAAGTTGCCTTTCAGGGCACACACAATCATCTCATTTCCATGATGGAACTGCCCAAGTCATATTTTCAACATTTTTACATTTTTGCTGCACTTTTAATGCTTGGGACATTTGGATTTACTATTGCAGTCTTTATTTTCCATGTTCGTGTGCCTACAAGTGTTATGCAACTCTTGGATAAGATTGGAGGTGTTAATCGAGTTGCCAGGGGTAGTCTTCAAAGAAAGTAAGTGTAATAACTAAATGCTCACTGAATTTGCTTGTAGTATCTGCAACTCATGTCCTACTTGCTGAGTTCCTACTGACTATACAGTGTGTGAAGCGATACTATGAGTCAAACTTTATCTCTGTCTTCAGCAAGAGCAAAATGAATTTGGCTCATTACTTATGTGGATTTATTCACTACATAGGATGTGCAATTGCTTTTATCTTAGAGGCTCCTGAATTTGCTCTGAGTTATGGTATGTTTAATGCAATTATAATGCAATGTGCTGTCAAATTTGTTTTCATTGATAAATTTGTACAGCAAATACGAGGATTTATAATCTGCCAGGACTTGCTGATCTCTTCATATCAGTTGTGTTCCTTCTTGCATGCTATGGGCAATTGACTGCAGCTATAACATTAGCTAATCTCAGGAAAAACAGTAAAGGTTTGTCTCGAATCAAATACGTAAACATCAGGTATATTTCTGAATGTGTTTAGGAAAGGTGATATCTGAAAAGCACATGCTACCCCAGGGTGGACTCTTCACCTACTTATCATCGCCACATATGAGCTGTGAAATTGTGATGTACACTTGTCTGACATACATTTTGCGTGGTAGTACCGCGTGGCTGTATATTTTCGCTTGGGTTTGTATAAATCAGGTAAGAAATATGGCTGTAATGAGAAATGTATGCACAATTGACTATTCTGCCCGAAAGATACGTTCGTAAGGTGTTCGTATGTCGGTTGCAGGCCGAGGTTATCCTTCTAAATCACTGGTGGTACCAAAAATCCTTCACGAACTTTCCGCCGACGCGGAAGGCGCTCGTGCCGTTCGTGTACTGAGCAGTGGAGCGTCGTCTTAGCTGGTCGTGTCGGTGAGGAGCGGCAGCATATCTCCGAGCTTCGGCAGGTAGAAGTCTGGCACTAGGCCGTCCTTCTTCTTCTTCTGGAACCTCTCCACATCACTCAGCTGGTTCACGCCGCTGAGGACCAGCAGCGTTTGGAAGCCGCAGTTCGATCCAAATTGTATATCCGTGGTACACCTGCAATTAGGATTTGATTTTACGTTTGTCAGAATAGAGATTGTTTCGTTACCTATCGCCGATCATAAGCGTTCGTGTGGGGTCAATCTCTTTATATTCGTTGATTGCTTCCAAAATGTACCTGTGTGGTTTGCCCATGACGGTAGGCGTGCGGCCGGTGCACGTCGCCACGGCAGCGACGATCGCTCCCGTCCCCGGAATGATAAGGCTGTCCGTCACCGGAAAGTTTTCGTCTTCGTTTGTAGCGACGAACAGACAGTCTGGATTCCCTACGATTGCAAAAACGTTTGCAGATTTAGTGCACAGACTCAACCAGTCTACAGAATGTAATACTCAAATAATTGCAAGCTTTCATTAGCTTCACATAGGAGAAATGTTGATCAAAACCAATCACGACTGCAGATACATCCTCTTCCGGAACGTAATCCTCCATGAGTTTGCCTAACTCACTGTGTAACACATCTGGCTGCAGACCAATTGAGTAATCAATATATAAATGTGGAGATTGCAAGTATACTCACTCCATGTCCAAAGCATTCAATGTCAACATTGTGTAGTGCATGTGTTACTCCTGTTGAACCAATAACGTAGGCCTTCATTACATTTTTGCTTTTTAAGTAAGCAGCTGCAACATGTGAGGTGGATATCATCCTGTCCTACAAGCATAACAGATTCGCCAGAGGTGTTAAGTAATGTTAAAAGTCATGCAGTAAGCTTTAACTAACAAGTTTGCAATTGAATCCAAGTAATTTTGCCTTCTGCTCAAAATCTTCTCGCAATTTGGTGGAATTATTGGTAACAAAGAAGGTTTCCTTCCCTAAGTCTTGTAGTGTGTTAATGACTTGAGATGCTCCTTCCAAAGCTTCCATATCCATCCAGAGTACCCCATCACAATCTGTTAGCACTGTATCAAATGAATCCAGAAAGGTTTTAAATGCCTCTGATGATAAAGATTCCATGTTAGTTACTGTTTTGTGATACATATTTATTAATTTGGTGGCTTGCCGATAATTTGGAAGGAAATGCAGGCCGAAAAAGGTGATGCATGAGTTAATCATGACATGATCGTGATCGCTTGATAACAAGTCTGTTCGTCATGACATTAACTAACCTTTACGTTCATATGGTTCATATCGTTTACATAAAACAAAATTATGGGTTTATTTAACGCATGCATGATACAATAATCATTTGAAGATTATTTTTCTCTTAAGATTTTCATGTAAAAATACAAATTGGAATTTGGCTTCTATTTGCGCAATCTTGTTTTGGACTATTTCGAATTGGAATTTCGCGGGTCACCTATTTTTTGAAGATCAACATCGTCAACACCGTCAAGAAGACAACATACAACAGTGTTTCATCCAGTTTCATCTCTTCCAAGATGGTGGCTTCGCGAGAGTTGTTTGCGTTCGGTTGATTTCTTCTGGCCGCGTGCGCTCGCGTAAAAAACGTAGGGCGTGCAAATGCTGGCCACGTGCGAGTTGGCTCGCCAAACAATCCGCGCACGCATCGCCTACAATGTAATGCAGTGCGCGCCGCGCGATTTCACTGAAGACGCGCATCCGTTGTGATAACGATCAAGTGGCGATCGTGATGCGGATGCGTCGCCGCCGCGAGCCGCTGCCGGCGCCTTAGCGACACATCAATGTCCATCCACGAGCTATGTACGCTCGCCCGCTGCCAGTACTACCTCCTGCTGCTGCTCCTCATCGCAGCATGTGTGCCATACATACGACGTTCGTAGTTCTCTTGGCTTGGTGTGGCTCTTTCTCACCACTAGCTTGTTTGTTCTTTTGCAGCGGTGCGCTCTCAGATAGCCGGCCCCCTGCTTTTGTATTCCACAAAAGGCGACATAAGACTGACAAACACCACCAAGACGACCGCTAAGAATCGGCCCATTGTATCACTCATTAAGGATGTCAAGGATGGCTCTGCATTTGACTACCACTACAAGCAATCAAAGATCTGCTGGTTTGACACGCAGATTGAGGCAATCAAGTGTGCCTCATTCAATGAGACTGCAATTCTTGGTCAGATTGAGGTGGTTGCCTATCATGTGGATTCACTTGATGGCATGGCATGTGATTGGCTCACCGACAAGCTCTATTGGACTGATATTGAACTCAACAAAATTGAGGTGGTGTCAATGGTCGATCACCATCGGAAAGTGCTCTTCTGGAAGGATTTGGACCAGCCCAGAGCTATTGCATTGGATCCAAGTAAGGGATTACTGTTCTGGACTGATTGGGGAGATGTGGCGAAGATTGAGAAGGCCAGCATGGATGGTGATCCATCAACGAGGGAGGTCATTGTGTCCAATGACATTTTTTGGCCAAACGGTTTGACCTTAGATTATGAGAAACAGCAGTTGTACTGGATTGATGGCCGGCTACGATATTTAAAGCGTGTTGGGTATAATGGCATGAAGGTGGAGCTTGTCATCAAGCAGATATCCGAGTACCCATATGCATTGACCTTTTTCAATGGACGATTGTTTTGGACAGACTGGAAGACGTGGGATATTTATGTGTATGATCCTGGCCATAGTAGTAGCAGTAGTAGTAACAACAATCGAACGTTCCGGCCGTTCATCTCGTCGGGGACGGTTCCGATGGATATTCATGTGTTGGATGCGCGTCGCCAGCCGCAGCGGGCGCACGCGTGCGAGACGCTGCCGAACGGCGGTTGTTCGCACCTCTGCCTGCTGGCGGCGACCGCACCGTTTTTTAGCTGCGCCTGTCCGAGCGGCATCCGTTTGCTGGCGGACGGACGACGCTGCGCCGGCGCGCCCCAGGAGTTGCTCGTGTTCGTGCGGCGCACGCAGCTCGGACTCGTCTACCTCGACTCGCCCGATTACCCGCATCACGCGCTCAACGTCAGCGGGCTGCGGCACGCCGTCGCCGTCGACTACGATCCGGTCTTCGGCGACGTCTACTGGACAGACACGAGTTTAGCACGGCTGCGGCGCGCGCGCCTCGACGGTGGCGGCGGTGGCGAGCCGCCCGAGGACGTGCTCACGGCGAGTTCGGACGGCGTCGCCGTCGACTGGGCAGCGCGCAACGTCTACTGGACGGACGCGGTGCTTGGGCGCGTCGAGGTGGCGACGCTCGCCGGCCGCCACCGCACGGTGCTCGTCTACGACGGGCTGCTGAACGCACGTGCCGTCGCCGTCGCACCTCACCACGGCCTACTCTTCTGGTCGGACTGGGGCGATCGCCAGCCGAAGATCGAACGCGCTGCGCTCGACGGCAGCGAACGTATCGCCATCGTCGCCGACGGGCTCGGCTGGGCGAACGGCCTTGCGCTCGACCTCGACCGGGACCGCATCTATTGGTGCGACGCGAAGAACGATCGCATCGAGCATGCGAACTTCGACGGCTCCGACCGCATGGTCCTCATCAACGACAACCTGCCGCACACGTTTGGCCTCTCGATTTTGGGCGACTATCTATACTGGACTGACTGGCAGCGGAGGACGATCGCTAGAGTTAATAAAGAAACAGGTGGGCAGGTATTGAAAACAACTTGAGCATGCTCTGTCAATTTGGCAATGATTTCTAGGTGGTAATCGCGAGCACATTCTTGAGAAGATCTCGAACATCATGGGTCTGAAAGCTATTCGTGGCACACCGTACGTTGCTGATAACCGCACCCATCCGTGCACGGCACATGATTGCGACCAAATCTGCTTGAACGTGCGTGGTCGGCGCGCTTGCATCTGTCAGCTCGACCACGAACTCCAAGCTGACGGTCGCAGTTGTCGTATCCCGAGCGCTTATCTGCTCTATACGAAGCGCGATGGGCTCGCGCGTGCCAGCCTCGAGCGTGCAAACACAACGACAACGTCTGGCGAAGGTGGTGAGACACCTTTGCCTATCGGCGGCGTGCGAAACGCCAGTTCGCTGGCTGTCGATGCCGGCGACGCGCGAGTCTACTGGAGCGATCTGCGCGCTCGCGCTATCCTACGCGCCTTCCTCAACGGTTCCGACGCGCAGAAAGTCGTCGAGTTGGGCGTGCAAGCGCCGGCGGCTCTCGCTGTCGACTGGGTCGCGTTGAACGTCTACTGGGCGGATGCGGTGCTGCACCGAATCGAAGTGGCACGCCTCGATGGCTCTAGCCGCCGCGTTCTTGTCTGGAGGCAGGGCGGTGTCGAGCAGCGTCATATTGCTCTTGACCCCCAGGAGGGCTACATGTACTGGACGGAGACGGCGCCTCTCGACGTGCCCAGCAATGTCGTGCGCAAGGCGGCCATGGACGGCAGCGCTGCGAAAAATCTGCTTGTGCTTAGCGGCGTGCCCAGTGGCTTCACGATCGACCACGATCGCCGACGGCTCTTCTGGGCGGTCTCGCGTCCCACGCCCGGCATTTTCTCCTCCGACTTGAACGGCCTAAGTCGAACAACGCTCGTGGAAGGCGTTGCGCAACAACTCTACCGTCCGCTTGGGCTGGCTGTACACCTGGAGCATATTTACTGGTTGGACGCGATCACGAAAGGCGGAGGCAGTAAGAGCTCCCCATCGGCGCAAATCTGGCGTGCGAACAAGCTGACGGGCGGCGATCGTACAAGCATGCAGCAGCTGTGGTCGCAGCCCACTGACATGCTGGTCGTTGTGAACGACGACGCTAGCCGCAAGCCAGTTGCAAATCAATGCGCCGTGAACAATGGTGACTGCTCACATCTCTGTCTTGCGCTGCCGGATGGCAACTTTACGTGCGCTTGTCCCACGCACTACGCCTTGCGGAATGGTACGTGTGCACCACCGCAGCGCTTCCTACTCTACAGTCGACGCAACGTCGCCGTGCGTTTGCTGCCCGACACGGCGGAATGCCTCGAGGCGGTGCTACCCGTCGCCGGCATGAAGCTCGTGCGCGCTGTCGACTTCGATCCGACCCAGCAGATGCTCTACTGGATCGAGGGCAAGGCGCGATCCATTCGGCGAGCACGCGCTACCGGCACGCATGCATCAGTGGTAGTACTAGGTGCAGCAGCAGCCGTTGAACCGTTCGACATCGCCATCGACGCGCTCGGTCGACTACTCTTCTGGTCTTGCAGTGCGCAGAACGTCGTCAACGTGACGCGCATCGACAGCAACGCAACTGTCGGCGTTGTCGTCTCGCACGCGGCTGGCGAACGACCCCGTTTACTAGCCGTGCACGTCCTGCGTCGCCTTCTCTTCTACACCGACGCTAGCGAGCCGACAAGAATTATGCGCCGACGGATGGACGGCACCGGACGGCAGGTGCTCGTCGTAGGTGCACGTGGAGCAGCGCCAATACTCGCCCTCGTCGTCGACGCCGACAACAACCTAGTGATATGGGCACAGGGGCGCAACGTGCATGCGTGCGCGATCGACGGCAGTGGAAGGCGTCTGCTGCTGTTGCCCAACGACACCTCTGCGGCACGCACCACAATCACCCAACTAGCGGTGCTCAATGGCTGGCTATACTATCTGGATGGCGAAGGCCTTCGGCGTATGGAGATGCTTGGGGGTAGTGGCAGTAACACGAGCGCTGTCGTCGCTGAGTTGGATGCAGACGTTTCTGATCTCGTCGCCATTGTTGAGCCCCCAGCACATCATGCATGCGCTGCGAAGCGCTGCTCGCTGCTGTGTGTGCACGATGACGGCGAGGAGGCGGTGTGTGCCTGCCCAACGGACTTGACGCTCGTCGCCGGAGGCAGCGCCCAGTGCGTTGCGAGGCCCGACTGCGGCGCCGGCTACTTTACATGCGACGCGCAGCCGCCCCACGTGAAGGACTGCATTCCCATCTCGTGGAAGTGCGATGGGCAACGCGACTGCCCAGACGGCTCCGACGAAGCTGGCTGTCCACGCTGCCAACCGCACGAGCACCGATGCGCGAGCGGTGACTGCATCGACGCACGTCACTACTGCGACGGTGCGCCCCACTGCGCCGACGAGTCCGACGAGGCGCACTGCTGCCAGTCCCCCCATGAGTTCCAATGCCGCGACACGCAGGTGTGCATCGCACGTGCCTTCCTCTGCGACGGCGTCGATCACTGCGCCAACGGCGAGGACGAAACGGCTGGTGTTTGTCGAGTTGCGGCGGCCGCAGCTGCAGGTGGTGGTGCCCACAACATCGGCATTGGAGGCAGCGCAGCGGCGCCGGCGACGAGTGTTGCCCTCTGGATTGTCGCCGGCATCATTGGCGTCGGTGTCGCTGCCGTTAGCATCTACATACTTCGACGGCACGCCGTTGCGTGCTGCACGCCGACGGCGGCGTCATCGCACGTCATCATCGACCACGCGCAAGATCCACTCAATCCCGTGCCGGCGCAATCGCAGCTCAAAATGCAGAAGCTACGCAATAAATGTGAGTTCCCCTCGTAGTCCTCCAGGTCGCAATCGTAACTAATTACTAGTTAATTGCGCAGCGCTCGGTTTTCCGGACCTGGTGCACATGTCGATGCTGGCCGGCTCGCAGGCGGGCAGTTACGATCGCGGCCATATCACCGGCGCGTCCAGCAGCACCAACGGCTCGAGTTTTGTGGGTTATCCGAGGGAGACACTCAACCCACCACCGAGCCCCGCTACGACAGCGGCCAGCACGCGGGCGAATTCACCCACCGCCCGCTACCGCCCCTACAAGCATTACAGGTGACCTAACCTCATTTCTAGTCTACCATCTAAAACGCGGGTGTTGTTTGAAGGTCGATTAATCAGCCGCCGCCGCCAACGCCCTGCTCGACGGACTTCAACGACGAGAGCGATTACAATTACTCGAGCCGCAGCCGATACGACGATCGGCGCTTCGATGGCGGCGGGCCGTTTCCACCTCCGCCGACGCCGCGCTCGCACTGTAACAGCGAGAGCTGCCCCCCGTCGCCCAGCTCACGCTCTTCAACGTACTTCAGCCCGCTGCCACCGCCGCCCTCGCCGGTGGCGTCGCCCGGCTCGCACTACGACTCTTAGCGACACTCCCCATGCGCTTATCGTTAGCTTTTGTTATCTCGAATCAAAATTTACAAGTGCCTTTCATTCGCCTGTACATATCGAACGTAGTTTTTATGATACGATGTATTTTTGGACGACATATTAACATAAGTTATTATTAGATGAGCGTGAAATATATTTCATTCGACATTATGTTGCTACTACAAACACGCTGGAAACTTTTGCGAAGCATCCTCTAACATAACCTAACCTGGACAATGAAAACAATTAATTCCTTGCCACAACATCACATTTTAAAATCGGAATTCTACAAGAAAAAGTATAAAAGTATAAAAGGCTTGGTCACTGTTATCATAATCTTACGAATTCATTTGCATTTAATGTATTAGTTTATATATTGGTTTAGGTATTGCTATTGGGCAGTGATATTTTCGGCCAGACTGAAATTTGGATATTTATATTGTAGATATTAAAAAGCATATAATATAAATGTTCTTTTTAAAAGAATCTACTAGATAGGGTGACCAGAAACACGTGACATAAACACAGGTTGAGATTTGAACGGATTCTTAGCTGAACATTTGACTACTAGCGAGTTTGTTGGTTTGTTATGTTTCTTATCCGTTCGTACTGCTTGCAGTGTTGCGTTTTATACAACATAAGTACCATAAACGCTCTTTAGAATACCTGTTCGGAATTGTGTGCGAACGCGAGCGTTGCACGAAACTGATCCGCCTTTTCCTATTATCTCACGCTTACATCATCATGAATCAATCTAGGGATATTTTGGAGACATTGTATAAAGAAATAATTGAATTGAAGAATTGTATCGTGAGGTGGCGCTACTATCTTACAAATATCTTCAAACCTCCAAATGCACGGCACGCGTCTCACATTTAGTTAGCTTGTGGCACGATTCCTCGTCGTCATCGATTTTTCCTTCTGTAGAACAGTATCAAATATAAATAAATCTCTGCTTAAGGAGATGTAAATAAATATTGCTAATGCATACTTATTATGCATGTTATGATGCATTGATGTATCGTTTCTTAATATAGTGTTATGGGTGATGCATTTCTCCAATATTTAATATAAGTCTGGATGTTATTACAAGAAAACAACAATTTTCTTCTAATACGGC
>JAODFX010227736.1:0-13333 GCA_027580035.1 Dorylogaster longipes
TTTAGTTAGTGTTTGGATACCAAAATCACTTTTGCTAGTTTTATCTAAAATTTTAGTTCACGCAACTCTACGTTTCTAGGTGAAATATAAAACGATTTTACCGAAGAGTTTCGAAGTTACAACGTCTCAAAAATTACAATTTTAACATGGGTTGTATAGGACGACATCTTCTTTCCCAATGCTAACTTCCATGAAATTTGAAAGTTTTCAGTGAATAACTAAGTAGAATACATATTTCTAGAAAAAAAAAGTTTACCGGAAAAAAAATCGAGATATCACTAATATTGTCTCGAAAAATCGCCGAAAAATGATCTCTGAAAACAGCTGTTATACTGGTGGCAAGGTCGCTTGATATCATATTATATCATATCATATGTACATTCTTCTAGCGGTATATTAAGTATTAAAATTAAAATTAACTACTGTACATTGTATACTTTACGGATTCTTACCGACATTACTCAGTATTCTAGTAGATGGCGCCACCGGAAGTATCCAATATATATCAAAATATCTATTCTACACTTATCACTTGTTAATTAAATGACAAAACACATTTTAGCACAATTAGACTGTAACAATATATTACATTAGGGATAACATTAGATCGAATACCGTTGGAAGAACATATGAAAAAAAAAACAGCAATGCTGAAGGAGTTTTATAAATTGCACATCATAACAGTATAAATTAATCATTAATCAATAGACGATCAATCACGTCGATATTTTTCGTTTAGCTGCGCTCGTTTTGCCTTCGTTTGAGTTGATCAGGTAGAAGCCTCTTTTAGCTGACGGACAATGCCTATCGTATCATTAGAATCATAAATCAAAAATTGCGCCCCACGCCGGACGTACGAACCGGTTTCTATGACGAAAAGCCTAAGTACGGAACTGACGTGCGTTCGCGTATTGCCCGGCAGGATGAAGCCTGGGAGCCGAGGTCGGGCCAACTCGGATCTGCGTGATCTGATTGAATGACAAAAGGCGCATGAATAACGGTAGCGTTTTGCTCCCCGGCCGTAATCCTTTCTTCCCACAGTCTCGCATGTCTGGCCGTGCTTTATTTAGACTTCTCGCTAGCAGCGCGAGGCGAGTCGAGGAAGCAACCCGCTTGATAAAAACGTTTAGCGTCGATTGTCTGCTGGATGATAGATGTCATTGGCGTAATCCCGTATGATTCACTCTTGTAAATACATGCTTCTGGTGCGCGCAAGATGACTATGCTTGCAGTAGACAATTTTTTTTAAATCTATATTTCTCAGACCCTAGCCATCAAGCAGGGGGGGACAGGCGAAGCGCATCCGCAAGAATGGCTCAGGTTAAGGCAAGTAGCCGATGCACTTAACCGAGCATAAAGTGCCCTTGAGGCACCCAAGAGCGAAGAATCACAATATGCAAGTGGGCATACGCGAAGGCTGAAGACTGGTTAATAATACTCAAGGTTAATAAAATAGCAGACAATAAAAGTGACACCTTTATTATTTCTTACAAGGGAAAGGTAAAGAACGACAAACATTTATTCAGAGCTTACATGTTCCAGCTGCTAATAAGTATTAACTACGTTACTACGTTCGAATGTGTTTGTTCTTCGCCACACACTGAATGTTAAGTCAATGTTGCGATGAGAAATAAAATGATTTGATGATGCAATTAAAAATTAAAAAGCAATTAGCTTGAGAGCTTCATTATGAGTGACTACGCGTAATATTTGATAGCTAGAAAGAACATATATTCATCGGGAATGTTAGTAAGATAGAATCGTCTTAAGGTTGTTCTAATGTATCGAATTAGTCAAAATAAAAATTCTTTAATTCAAATTAAATTTTAAAACACAAGCCAAATTTTTGTTACTAGAGAACGGATTCTATTTCTTTTCATTATTTCCCATTGTAATACTTGTCGTAAAAAAATTAAATATTATTTGTCTTCAAATGTCAGTGTATTTTGTATGTGTTTTTTTTTGTCAATTAAATCACAATCTGTGTTTGAAAACAGCGGACGCTTTCTGCTCCTATTTGATTTTGATTAAAAAAATGCAGGCTTAGTTTTTCGCTATTTTTTTTTGTTAAATATGTTCTGAGTCGTCTAAAAATTTTAACACCTTCTTCAGAATACAGTTATGTCAAGTGTGATCTCGTTAGAAAAACGTTAAACGGTTTAAAAACGAGAATCTAATTTTGTATTATTTTAGGTTAGGTTACATAAATACACACAGATTCAATTAATTGCCAACCGTTTGAGGATAAATATCATCATCACGTTCGTTGCGTGAATAACTTATATTCAATAATGAGATGCACATAAAAACGAATGAAAATAAATCGATGCGTTTCGCAGCTTGCAGTTTCGATACTCAACACGCACACCAGCAATAAACCAACAACCGTGTTGTGGAATTACTTACGAGATGCGACCGCTGCGCGAGGCAATGAAGTGCGCTACACGCGATTTGCGCATTGCCAAAGCGGATGGAAAAAAGCAGCAGCAGCAGCAGCAGCACAAGTGGAAATTGAAATCACACATCGCACGCCGGTAGCGAGTGTCAATGCGCAACCGTGTGCAAATGCAGGCATGCGTATCATCATCGTCATGGGCCAAACGCGCTCGGCGTAAATAAATGATTGTTTCGACTCGAGGCGATGCACATTACGCGTCCCGCGGGTCGGCGTGCATTTGCTCGAGTATCCATCTTGTTGCCCGCTGGTTGACTAGTCGCTGCTACTCGTGAACCCGTCCGGCGAACGCCTCCCGATTATTTGTTGCGGCTGGTAATGCGCATGTCTGCGCGTGTGTTTCAATTTCGGTGCGCATGCGACGACGACGACGACGACGAGATGCGCGCTCTGCACGTCACGCAGCGTGGCGCTTTTCATGCCGATAATCGGACCAGATCATTGCGCTCTTCACCACCGATCAGGCAATTAATTTAATTTGTTTGGATGTGCAATAATGCGCATGCACGCGGACGCGCCACGCCATGCGCTGACCCATGCAAACATTGCGCTTGCTGCTCGGTTTTCTTTCGTGTGATTAACGATCTTCGAAAGCGCTTTACTCAACATAACCAATGTTAAAGGGGAACTTGCCCCAATACCAGACAGATATAGTTTTGGCTAGATGTGGGAATGTGTCAGTTTTAATTAGTTAATGAGAGATTGAGAATATTGCCATTTTCGAGTAAATTTTCTGGTATTGAAGTTACGGAGATAATACTATCCTATGGAAGTGAAACCTGGAATCTAACCCAATGAGAAGAAAGTAATGAAGTACTTACGAAGCATACAAGGAGTTACGACGAAGAACAAATTGAGAAAGGAAGATATCCGGAGGAACCTGGAAATTCAAGGCGTCGAAAATACATAGGAGTAAAACATCTGAGCTGGTGGGGACATGTCAAGAGAATGGAGGCAATAGCGCAAACTAAATAAGTGTGGGTAGTCATAATGCAAGGGAAAAGGAAGCAGGGATGAACAAAGAAAACATGGGAAGACAATAAACAAACATACAGATAAAAAGAAGAGGTCGTGTCATTGTAGGCTTTGACGAAACGTGACGAATTTCACCGATGGAATCGGAGCGGTAATCAATCCTGCTTATAAATGCAGCGTATAAATGAAGGCAGAGAAGAATTATTATTCAATAAGTTTTCTTGTCGATAATTTTAACCTGGTATGAAAAACGGCTTAGGAGAACAGGTATTTTAAATAAATGCTATTTTAATATATTTGCAACGTAGGCGAAGAAGTAGTATATGGTAAAGTATAGTTTTTTTTCTGCAGTAAGTTTGCGTGGTAATGTAGGAACGAACGTGCGTGGCTTGCTTTCGTTTGAGCTGACATTGTGAGCCAAGGGAGAAAAGCACAATGTGAGCGATGGGAACGGCGGCGTCGCGTCGCATCGCACAAGTACATGAGAGAAGAATTTGCAGCTTTCAATATGATGGCGTCAATGTGCCGTGACATTGCTTGTATTCTCGATCGGCGCAATCATAATAAACTTCTATAAATAAATATCAATAATAGTAGAGACTGTGCAACAGAAATACAGATTACAATCTCATTATACATAGGGTGTTTTCTCACTATTACCAACTTTCTTTTGGAACCATAAGTTAACTTCCTGGCATCAGCATTCATTTCTTTTATGTACCTTAAATCACTTGTCTTAATGAAATATTGTAATCGTTCACTTTTGGGTTATGTTTATTATATTGGGGTCATTCTTTTCATAATTTACCTATTGAATACTAGATGTCTTCCAAATTTGCTGATTTTTTTCCAGCGAGATACGAGTACTCAATGATGATTATTGCAGACAAAATTTTAAATTCATTTAAATACTTTCTGTGCTATTACGAGCCCTATCTCAAATAGTTCTTGCTCCAATAATGCTCGCCGAGGATCATTGTGTTCTACATTAAATTCTTAATCAGTCTATCTTTGGCGAATGTTCGTAGCTAGCACCCTAGTGGCGCTTAAAATGAACATGTTGAAAACTATAAATGGTCGTAAGAACAAAAATACTTGAAAAATATGGCTGAAAATTTGCAGACTGTTAAATCAACATGTTATAAAGCGTTTCATTGTGAAAAAATCTTAAATTGGTGATGGAGTATTTGAGAAATTAATTTTTTAGTGAAGAAGTACGTTTTTTAGGTTTTATCGTTATAAAAAATAACAAATTAAATTAAAAAATATTATTATTTCAAATAAACAAATTTTCAGTTGTTTAGCGATTTTCTTATTTAAACAAATTTAAGAAATCAGGACATTTGGAAGACATCAAGTATTCAATAGATAAATTTTGAAAAGAATGACCCATATGCAAAATACTACACTTTAAAACAGGGGTTCCCAACGCTTTCTTGATCAAGAACCACTTTTCCATTGCTTTTTTTGGCAGAGACCACTATTTAGGTAAAATAAAAACTGTAATAACTGTAATAAGAGAAATATTTCTAGCATATGTAATTCGGAATTAATGTGATTTCTTAACTTGCATCATCTGAACGAGTTATCCTAGGACTAATAAATAGCGCAAGGCAATTTCTCAAAGTTTAGTGTAAAAAATTGCTTTTTTACACCAAAACGACTCGATTTAAAATCATTCACGGACCATATTTTGGCTTCTGCGGACCACTGGTGGTCTACGGACCACTGGTTGGGAACCATTGCTTTAAAAGTACATTTTCATAAGAAAGTACTAAATACAATTTTATTTAGTATTGTTACTTACAATATCACAATATCATATGCATAAAAAATATTTTTCAATTTCATAAGAAAACTTACCTAAGCCTAAATTTAAGTCGACTGTTTTGTGACTATTTAGACTGTAAAAAAGCAGATTTCTTTTTACGTTTGCTAGGCGAGTAATATTGGAAGAACAGAATGTAACAATCTTGAAATGCGTATTGGAACAAGTATAAATAATTTTACGAGCGCAACGCAGCGCCACCGTAATAATATTTAATAGTGGGACTCAACAACGCGTGGTAATAACTACGGCTGCACTGTTTGCTGCTGGCGACATGCATATAAATATTTACGAGGCGTAATTCGAAAAAATCCCAGGACTATGGTCCTCGAGTAGACGCGAAGAAAAGCTCGGTGGCGAACGCGTCGCCCTCTGTGGGGAAAAAGTTGCGTGCAGGTTGGTGGTGGCAGCAGCGCAAATAAGTGTCTTTGATGTTGACAGAATTATTCTCGCGGCCGTGCTCGAGATTAAAGCGCAAGATGCGAGATTTCGGCGACGGGCAAGTTTTAACAAACCACATGTTGGAGTTTCCGTCACGGCGCGGCGGAGCGGCGGCGAGCACAAACAAGTGCTGCGCCGACAACACTTGACAGACTTCGCCTAACGATGCACATCCACGAAAACCGCTCGACGCTCGCGACTCGGAGCGGATCAGCGTGGAGGAGAAGAAGAGGCGAACGCGCACGAAGCACGCCGAGCGGAAGTTTGCAAATGCGCCGCTAGAGCTTTGCACCCGACGCGACGGTTTTGCCTGAGTGCGTGAGTCGGAAAACAACAACCGAATGGCGTCTTCCGCCCTTCGTTTGTCACCGGTTGGTTGCTAGGCGCCTTGTTATTTCCCCACGCGTAGCAACCGTTGTTTTAGTTAATGTTTCTTTGGATACACAAACAAGTGAACATCGCTGTCTATTTTTTCGTCTTGTCTTTCATATCTTGAACGCGAATTAAGATTGTTTCAATTGACTATTTAAGGCAAAAATCAAATGTTACAATCGATGACAATATATGTTTGTTTTGACTTGGTATTTGGTACTTTAGAACAACGTTAATGTCGAATATCGCAAATTCGTCGCGAGCTGCGCATGCCCGGAAACGGACGGGTGATTGATTGTAACGTGGTGCGTGGTATAATTAGAATTTTGTTCGGACGAGAGCGGCAATCCTCCCGGTGTGCGCAAATCTCTTCCATTGGGAGCGTGGTCCTGCAGGACGCCGGCGAAATCCGGGCAGAGACGCGCCGTATTATTTTATTAAGCTGCACGAAACCGGCGAGCTCGCTCGGTCATCCCTCGTGGACTTTGGGCATTACGTACGCATTCGCAAACCCCATTTGCAACGCGCTGCGGCAATTAATAAATGCCGTCTTAGCGTTCAAACCCTTCGGGGGGACGCTTCAAGGTATCGCTGCGTTGGGGAAGACAACCGGATGCAATTAACATTTGTTGGATATCGCATTTACGCTTTTTATAACTACGGTACTTGGAAAAGTACCCAATCTAAGCAGTTAGCTACTTATGAAAATGTACAGCAAAGTAGATTATTTTGTCGTAAAACGCTGACATTTAGGCTGAAATTGAGACTTCTTCTAGATTTCTCAAGACTTAATTAAAATGTCACGAATTTTTGTACTTTAATTCATTACAAGAGAGTGAAATAACAGTAAATATAACGTTGTTTTGTAAGTGCAAGCGATGCTAATTTATTTTCAACTCGAAATTAGAAATACCGACTAAAATACATTTATCGCGTTATTTTGCCATCAAATGTTGATACACATGCTTAAATTAAAACTGAAAGCTAAAATATATTTTATAATGCTCCATCAATACTGTACACAAAACATTATTACATATAAATTCATATTTTACTTGTTTATGCCTATAGAAATTAGTTAACAAATTAATATTGACAGTTGTGGAAAGACAAGTATTAACCTTCATCCTGTTAGGGTGCAATATAAATTGAACTCCTAACAATGCGAACAAAGAGAAAATAGAATTGAACTTAAAGCGTAAATGAATTGGTATTACAACTGATGAATGAAATAAAAGATTGCCAACAACATAACAGAGACTTTCTGTATTTGACTGGCCTGAAATATTGCAATGGCCAAGATAGAAAATTACATTCCAACAAGGACTGGTGGTGAAGATTCCACTCTATACATTTCTAGCTGTATGATAATATTTTTAATTTAAGATTATTTGGCGTTGCATAAAAACCATTCTTAGATTGCATTGTAATTCTACGCCAACCGTACAGAAATAAATCAGAAATGTTTATAATTACGGCGTGAAATGACGCGCAGTCTACCTTCACAGCTTTGACTTTCACATCTTGGACTTGCATAATAATACAAATGCGTAATATGGGAATAGCAAAAACAATAAACGATTAATAATCACAACAAGGTTATTATATGTCATAAAATCTTTCAAAAGAATTTGAATTTTATACGCCTTATTAATAATTCCACACTAATTCTAACTCTTAAAAGGCAAGGAAATTAAGTTTCATGCAGAGTATGATCGATAATGATGAAACGGAATATTCATTCCTTTGTAAAATACACCTTCTGTTTCAAAATTAATGAAGCTAAATCTTTGAGTTATTATTCATGACATTGCTTCCAAATGAATAGTGTATTCTTGCTATTTCAAGATTTTGTCATTGAATTAAAGCCAAAAATTAAATATGCTTATTGATTTTGTTGTTTTTAATCGAATTAATCGAATTTCTGTTGCTATATTTCAGTTTAAGTTATTAATTTATTAAGTCAATACATTGAAATTAATGTGAGCCATACAGACTTACCATTTCATTGTCGTCGTAATTGCTTTGTTCTAGGAGTATCCGGAAATGTTTTGGAATGAGGACGATTTACTTCTTTACTACTACACAAGATACTTTCTCGTGATATTCGACTAATTGTACAATGCACGACGTTATCAGTGCTTTAAGAAACCCCACCAAGTAATCCTAAAATATTGACGGTGGGTCTCTGTACTCTGCGGAGAGTCGGCAGATATGAGGTTGTGATTACCCGACCCCGCGGCCCCCAGTAGTCGATCCACTCCAGACGAAGAGCAGGAAGGCGCAAAGAAAAGAAGAAGCAAAAAAAAAAAAAGAGAGCGCGAGCCGAGGGCAAATAAAAAGCGAGCAAAGTTAAATGTGGCCTCGTAAGTTATAAGACCGACGCATGCATATTTTATTTTTCAATTTCCTCCGTCGTCCAGGGCGCGAGCACGCGCCCGGCCCCGAAGGCTCCGCGACGCGTGCATTTCTCTCATTGAGTGCTTCCTCCATCTTGATACGGAGAGTGCCTGCCTGCCTGCCTGCCTGCCTGCCTGCCTGCCTGCCTGCCTGCCTGCCACACATGTGATTGGCTGCTCAAATAAAGATCCGGCTTTTTTCCTGCGTACGTTCGCAATACTCAAGGGGAGAGCAAGGAAAGAACCACTTTCAGGTCGCGGGGGCGAAAAACTGGCTTTTCGTCCCTGCGGGCAGAAAATGTCATTTTACACGCATACACCGCATTTGTCTTGCAGCGATGGGGACGAAAATTTTTCGGTGGCGGAGGTGGAAAAATGGCTTTTCGCCCCGGCGGGCGAAAAATGTCAATTTACACACACACACTCTCCGCATCTTCCTTGCGGGAAAAGTGGCTTTTCGTCCCGGCGAGCGGAAAATGTCCTTTTACACACGCACACTCCGTATTTGGCTGGCAGCGGTAGAAGCGACAATTTTTCTGTCGCGGAGGTGGAAAAGTGACTTTTCGTCCCGGCGGGCGGAAAATGTCAATTTACACACACACGCTCCGCATCTTTCTTGCGGGCGTGGAGGTGACAATTTTTCGGTAGTGCGGGTGGAAAAGTGGCTTTTGATCCGCACGGGCAGAAAATATCACTTTGCACGAACGAGAATCATGCATGTACAAAACCCACACACGCCGCTCCCCTCGCAATTACGCCGTGTGTGTTTGCTTGCGGCGGCGTCGATTGTGTTGTTGCAGAAGCTCGCTGCTGCCCCCACGAAACGGGATAATGTGGTGCTGCCGCTGCCGGCGCCCCACCGCACCGCGACGAGCCAAGTTCTCGCGAGTTTGCAAGAGCAACAACGCGAACGGCGACAGCGGAAAATATGGCGGCGAGAGTTTTCCAACTCGCATGCAGCGCGCGGTGCGAATGCATACGCAAATAGAGAGCGGCGCCTCGTAAAATAAACTAACCGAGTGCGTAAAGTACATAAATGAACTACCCAATTCGTTCGCAACAGCGCCAGCCGCGAACCAACCGAATAACTACGCCGACGACCGGCCAACAATGCCGAAACAAACCTTCACCACGTAAATTCGATCCAATGCTACACGCTAACCAACATTCGCCTTTTCTCTCTTTCTCCCTCTCTCTCTCTCTCTCGATTAGTGGAGCAAGCAGTTTTAATTTATGTTCTATCTACTCGGAAGAAGCAAAATAAATAAATTTTATTTTAATTGCATTTACTACCGGCAAAGCAAATTACCAGCATATGGTATAGGTGTGAAACGGGGAGATTTTCTAAGATGACAAGTGCTTGAATTTTTTCGAGATCGGTCTTCCTTAAGAAGATAACAAGAATATTCAATGCACTGTTCAACGTATAGTAAAGGGATTCTTTACTATCGTTCCTCCCAGAGGGTCGACTACCTGCTTGCACGCGTTGAACGCACGTCATAAAGGAGAGAATCTTGTACCACTCGGCCAATTGGCTACTGTCTTTCCTTTTTTCTTTAATCCTTATTATCTGCTTAACAAAGACCGCTATCGAAAAAATGCAAAAGGACTTTTCCTCTTAAAATGTTTCTCCGGATCACACTGACATCGCCGTATTAAAATTTTTATATGCAGGAAGCAACAATGCATTCCATAGGAAAAGTGCAGTTTACGAAAGATAAAAATGCGCAGTGCCTCAGTTATCTGCCCTTTTCTGCACTTCGAGAAGAAAATATTCTGGATACCAAATCCCCTTCTTGCACCTATCACGAACAAAAAGCACTTGTCGGCCTTTTATCAATTGTTGGCAGGCCATGGTAAAAGTAAAAGTGTCTTCAGTGAATTCGCCCGATAGACATGTTCCTCTCCCCCATGTGGACGTTCAAATGCGTTCGGGGGCGGAAGGAAATTCACGCGCGCACGAGCCGCCCCCGAATAAAAAGATATTTATTATATTCGACGACACTATATAACGGCGGAGGCGGAGGTGCTGGTGGTGGTGGTGGTGGTGGTGGTGGTGGATAAGCTCTTCCAGCACTGCGCCCCAGAGCCGAAATTTCAATTTGCATGCTGCCGCCGCCGCCGCCTCCGGTCATGCTTCCATGCACCTAGCGCTGATCTGATACAAACACGCCGCGTCGTTGTTTTGCTTGTGCGTAAAATATTGCGCCGTCATAAATTCGATGAAGACGCGCAGCGTGACACCACCACCGCCACCACCGCCACCACCGCCGCCGCCATGTTTGTTTTCGCGCATGTGCGATTTTTCGCGACGGCACCGACACCGCATTCGATTCGCGTCATCGCGGTGAATTTCCAATATGTATCAATGCTTGCGCGCGCGCGTATGCAAATAAATATAGCGCCAACTTCAATATTTGGTTTCGCGTGCGGCGAATCGCACGTTCGCCGCCGCCCTCGCCTCGCTTTCCCCCCCTTGTCACGTACACCATCGCCCGCAAGCGCTACTTTCGTGCGCGTTTCCATCTGACGCACGCAAGAAGTGTATTTTCAGGCGGCGAACAATTCCTCTCGTCCGCTCGTTGAGAAAATTGCATTTTCGTCCCAGCGGGCGAACCTATAACCGTTTCTTGCCTCGCTGCGCCGCTCCCCAAGACAAAGATCACATTCGCTCGGCTGCTCGGCAGCGCCGGCCGAACGAAAAAAATTAATAGTGAAATAAAGTTTATCACTTCGTCGTACTCGGCGATCGCTCCGAGATTACGGCCGAAACTTGCTTAATTTCTCGCACATGCCGGCGATGGATAAAGGGATGAAGGCGCAAAGTTCCACGACGCGAGCAGTGAGCTGGGCGATGAGCCAAACGAAAATGAACATTTATCAGCGTTTTCTTCCCGGCTGCAATGCAAAATGCATTTTTAACCTCGGCAAATGGAAGCAACCACTTTTTTTCCTGCTGGTACTATTTATCATTTATTAGCGTCTGATTCAGAAAACGCGTTTTCTTCCCGCTGCATTCTAAAATGCATTTTTTCACCCGGTAAGTGGAAAAAAGTATTTTATTTCCTGATCATGTATTTTACTATCCAAGCCGAAAAAAAACGTGATGAGAGCAGTATTTATTGCACGTGTACGAAATATGCCTACAACACGAGAAATGTAACGTCATGTAATCATGTTACGCACGACACGCTCGGATGAGCGTTGTGTTCAACGTGCGACAAGACAACAACTGTACAATTCGATGTTTAACGCAACTGCAGCGGCTTGCTGTGTGCAAACAAACAGACAACGAGGTTATTCGTCGTACGTAAGGAGGCGTTTTCGATAGTGGTCGTAGGTAAAATGCATTCTTCCAGCTTGCAACTTTCCAAATGACGTATTTCACTATCGGAGCAGAAAAAGCGAGCATATTTGCAGCGGTTGGACGCGAAATTAATGCACGACGGAGGGAAAAAAGGCGTACTTACGAAATAAAGTTTATCACTTCGTCGGGACTTAAATTCGGCGAGATTACGACCAAAAGTTGCTTAATTTCTCCCACATGCCAGGGATTAAAGGCCCGCGGCGGAAAGTTTCAAGAAGACGAACGACGACGAGCGGATCCGCCACAACGATGCAAGCCCCCGCCTCCCCCCCTCTCCCCAGCAGCTTTCCTCGGCGAGGCAAGGAGAGGCAAGAGTTTGGCGAGTTATTCGGCAAAGTTTTCGCGTGCGAAATGGGCACGAAATGCACATCGTCATCGAATTGTGCAACGAGATCAGCGACGACGGTGGAGGCGGTTCGCTAATCAAGTCGGCGAGCCGGGCGGGGGGTTGGAGGGGGGTTGGCGGCGGTACGGGGTTAACTAGAGCGTCGCGATTGAATTTGATGCGCCACGGGCAGTAAACATCGTCGAGAGGCGGCGCACGCGAAATGAGGGAATTATGCGCCGATAACTCGTATGCAAATGCCGCCTCCACCGCCTCCACTGCCTCCAGCCAGCCAACGTCCCCTATACCTGCCGCCGCCACCGCCGCGTGCAGCATTTCCAAGACAATTGCTCGTAACACAAATAATGAAGCAATCAGCCGCTATCACTGCTATCGCTATCAGAGCGCGTGCGCGCTTCATTACCGCCGACGCCGACGACAATGGCAGCCAGCCGCCGTCGTGATACCACCGCTGCCGCCGCCGTCGTCATATCGCAATCGCTCCTCAATTAGGCATCGAGAATCAACCGAGCGAGCAACCAGTTAATCGTAATGCGCGTATCTAATTGCCTAATTCGTCAGCTCGTTTGGCTGTCGAATAGTGTTGCCCAAAAGTGCAAGACCAAGACCGCTTAATTCTTGCAAGACCAAGACTGATCCTGGAAGACTTTAGAAAGAACCAGATTCGGTCGATAATTGTTACTTATCATTATTTGTTAATTTAGCGACGCTTTTTTAATCTTCCAAAACATGCCGAATGTTCTTTTGTCGATGTTTCGTTCGAGATTTCGTTTTTCTTCATTTCCAATTGTTGAGAAATACATAAAATGAGTCAGCCAGATGATTGCTTTGTATATTATTCATTCATCCATTCAAAATATGTATATTGATCAAAAGAATGAACATAAAATACCCATATGCTATAGTAAATTACATAACGAGTGTTGTATGAGGCATATTTCCTACAAGTGAAACAGTTGCATGCGAGCGATCACAGGTCAGCGATCACGACTGCTAATACCATTATTGAACTCTATTGAATAATATATTTGTAGCAGAGTAGGCGACGAAAAACAACAGATGGTTGTGCAAAACGGATGGTGTGGACAACAAGTAAGAGTGAGAAGCGACGTTACGTTACGTCAAACTTACGCACGCCAGTTAAACACAT
>JAODFX010227846.1:0-13325 GCA_027580035.1 Dorylogaster longipes
AATGCTAACTTCACTCCAGTAAAAAGGCAGCCTTTTTCTATGGTTGGCGGCAGTGGAGGTCCCCGAGTGACGTCACACCACCCGAGCAGTAGGCAAACATTGCAGCATAGGGATCTGGCCGTCCTCTATAGTTTACGGTCCTTGAGTGTAGGGCATCGGCAAGCACGGCAACACCGTAGCGCGCCGAGCGTGGCGTTTTGGAAACCGAATGCGGCCGAATGAAGAGCGGAAGAGAACGCCGGACGCGTCGGCACAGATTAAGTAAGTAATAAGTAAACAACTCGAACAACTCTCGCTGCAAATGGCAGAGTCAGTGGATATAGATACACTGAATACGCTGAATACACTGACTCTGGCAAATCGCAGAGTCAGTAGATATAGATATCTACTGACTACTATATCTACTATCTATATCTACTATATCTACTGACTCTGGCAAATCGTAGTTATTGACGCCATCTGTCGGATATTGATGATATGTGTCGATGAGCTTCGAGTGGCGATTGCGGCGAGATGGCGTTGTAGTGTACCGGCGTGCGGCAACTGCTTACGATAGACGAATACGGCTTGTCACTTGTACACGATCTTCGATCAGCTGCGTGCCGCAAAGATGCGCGACGACATACCGTTCAACATCAGCTTCGTGCAGGAGATCTCCAACTATCCGCTCCTCTACGACGTCTCGAACTTGGATTACTACAATCGATACGCGCAGACAAAAACATGGCAAAAGATCGCAGAAACATGTAAGGAAACAAGTGAGTAGAGGCGGGCAGCACGTGGCATAGTATGCGGCCGGCGCAATCGCATAGCGCCTAATCAACTACGCAAAGAACATGGCTAAGACTAAAGCGAACGGAAGCAGCAATGTGATTAACAATGTTCTTTTAATAAATTCTACATTACGATGAACACCAACGCGAATATTTATTGCAGAAAAGAACAAGACCAAGCCTGGCTATGTCTCGGCTTGGTCTTGCATTGGGGCAACACTCGTATAATTCAAATAACCTTATAAAATCGTCTTTCAGCACAAACGTAGAGAATGCTTGAGAATGCAAATATACAAGCAATATAGACAAAACGGCTCCAAACAAGGGCTTAATATAATTTGTCTTCTATTTAATTAAATTCTCTTAGCGAATCGGTATCGTATCGGCTAAAAACAACAACCTTTTGTGCAGGTAAAAGAACAAAGAAAGTTAAAGTTTACCGTCGATATGTTGCAGACAGCACCCGCCCCACATCCACCACCTGCACCAGCAACAAAAGAACAGCCAGCGGTCGTGCGTCGGTACGGCTATTGCAAGTGCGTCAAACTAAGATGCATGACGCGCTTGTGCCTTTGCGTGAAAAGGGGAACAGCCTGCACATGGCGATGCTGGTGCTCCAGCGGGGGCTGCGAGAATCCGGTAATTATGTAGTGGCAGCAGTTACTAGGTTAAGCAATGAGAAACATTGCACGTGTTTAGTATTAAGTAATTAATTAATTAAGTAATTAATGTATATATTAGGCAATAGTATAATAAGATAACATAGAACTAAGCAACTGTAAACTAACCGTATATATAATGAAGAGAGCTAGAGAGAGAGTAAGAGTTGTTCTATAGTAAGAGTTAGTCCGAGATACTTCGAGGATGATATTAAACGTTAAAACCTGAAACTCTGTCCGTAATTCAAACACCCTACAACACCCACCAAGGACTTCCACTACAATTACTTTTTATTTTAGCACAAACGTAGAGAATGCTTGAGAATGCAAATATCTGGACAAAATGGCTCCAAACAGGGGCTTAATTTAATTTGCCTTCTATTTAATTAAATTCTCTTAGCGAATCGGTATCGTTGATATATTTGTCTGTGCATCGGTATCGTATCGGCTAAAAACAACAACCTTTTGTGCAGGTAAAAGAACAAAGAAAATTAAAGTTTACCGTCGATATGTTGCAGATAGAAAACGCCCCACCACCAACACCAGAACCATCGACATCTACCCAGTGCCAACAGCCAGCGGGCTTGCGCCAGCAGGCTATTAAGCCCGGCTGGTGCCAATGCCGCAAGATAATGTGTATAAGCATGAAGTGTTCTTGCCGGCACGGAAAAAGAGCCTGCACAAAGCGACGCGGACAAGAAAAACCTTCTGTGAGACGTTCAACATTAACAAAGGACTTTTCGCGCTCGCTAATGTCATCTCGGCACTAGCGGGAAAGAAGAAATTTGTGAACTTTCGTGACAGCCTTCTCACTAGGTTACTGAAAGGTACTAAACTTATTTCCTACGTTCCCACCAACCGAATTTTTATTCTGTGTGATGTACATTCGCTTGCAGGTAACAGCCTCACCACGATGATCGCCTGCGTTAGTCCTTCGAACGTGGATCAGACTCTGTCTACTATTCGCTATGCAAGCAGAGCGCGTCGCATTAAAAACAGGCCAGTCGTCAACCTCCGGGCGCCCGCGCAAAGCCAACAGCAGGTTGAAGAAGGTGGGCCGCCGGAAGCAGAATTCGATGCGCTCCGGACAGAAAATGCCCGCCTGAAAACTAAGCTGCAAGCTACACTGCAAGATCTACAGCGGCTGAGGGCAGAGTCCGATCCCAACGACGGGCAGAAACTACATGATGGCATCTTTGGTATTGAGACTGGTCTCCTGAGTGGCATCGAGAACACACGGACACGATACCACTAGCCGCGTGATACGGTATCTAAAAAATGGCAAATAGAGAATTAGGTATTTTGGGCATAGACCGACTTATCGGCCGAGAGAATTTCAACACATGGAAATTTGCTATGAAAGCACTTCTCGAGCACGAAGATTTATGGTCAACCATAGAGCCCGCCGGAAACGAAACAGTCGACCCCAAAAAGTGTGCAAAAGCACGGGCTAAGCTGATCTTGGCAATCAATCCAAGAGGAAGAGGACTTTTAACAAATTTAGTTAAGTATCCAATATGTCTTCAAATGCGCCAGATCCACGCTCTAAGCCCAAAAGTCTCTGGTAATACAATTATTTTAACTGTGAAGCAAGCAATGCTACTTGCAGTTGAAACATTGAACAAGATCAACGCATTGGCTTTGGCTAGTGGTTTATTTGAGCCGATGCTCACTCCGCTCAGTGGAGCTATCTTTTCAAAAGATGATTTGGCAGCAATTGCTGTGCTCTTTAGTGTGACAAAATACGAAGTAGCCACAGTAATCAACTCGAGCAGCCAGTCTCAGGAGGGCTCATACCTGGCTCATTCAGATGCCTCTTGTGCTGTAGTCTGTGCAGTTATTGCAAAGACAATGAATGATGTTCGTGTCAGCATTATTGGGAAGACCATTAGGCAATACATAGCCAAAGGCAAAGGTTTAAACTTGCAGTTTATTGAAAATTATGGAAAATATGCACACGGTGGGATACCGACTGGGTATGAACCAGATACTATAATTAGTATTGTTAAAGACTCAAGAGACAGAGCCATATCACAAAGGAAGCAAGTTTCGGCACAACAAGCCACTGTCCTAACATCACAGGTAGCTGCTCCTGTCACCAGATCAGCAATTGCACCTCCAAGAGTGGCAACACAGCCTACACGCCAGGCACCGCAGACAACTGGAACTACTCTTACTGCACCCAATCCTCCCCTTGCCTCGAACTCGGGAAACGAGTAGGTCCCAGCAGTAAGTAAGTGCTGGGACTACTCAGACTTCCCAACCCTATCTGACTAGATCTACGACAGGTCTATCAAAAGACAGCAAGAAGGATTTAACCGCTTCAACCGTTTCAACGGTTAAACGGTTAGAACCGTTCGAACTGGCGCCGACTGCAATAGCAACGCTGACGCCACAAGCATTTGTCAACGTGTAGCGCAGTCACTGGCAGTCACAGTCGGTAATGGAGACGATTTCGGCGGACTTGAAAGCGGCTCTGAACCTCGCTTTAAAAGCGGACTTGAAAGCGGAGACGATCCTGATGCTCTGGAGTGACTTCTCGTATTGTCAGCTTTTTGCCAGCGTGGATCTGGCGCATTTGAGAAAATTGCAATCTCCTATTGAGGACATATTGGCCATGGCGATCTATTGTGTAAGTGGGGAAAACCCTGCACCGGGTAGAACTCCGAGCTCCGGTCGAAATCCATTCGTTCTGCGACTATTAGATAATGACATAATGAAAAATGCGCCTTTTCCGCCTGATACATGGGCGTCTCACACCATGACGTCAGGAAGATCAACAAATGTGTGTGAGTCGTTTCATTCAAAATTTAATAACTCGTATGGTAACTCACATCCGAATATATACAAGTTCTTTCAAATAATAAGAGAGTTACAAGAAACGAGAATAAAAATTAGAAGTGTTCACCAGCCATCCACACGTTCGAATAAAGAATATTGTTCTAACGTATCGCAGTTTTACGCAAATACATTAGTCGAGGCGAATTTGTTGCATTACATTGTAAATATATCCGAAAAATTCACATTAATCAAATGTTACATTTTAGTATTTTTTTGACTACTTGTGGAATGCGACGTACATCATCCTGAAGGGCAGGTAGTAGAGGAATAGATAGCAGGTGAAATGAAACCCGAGCGCAGTAGCACTAAGTCCCTTGTCATAAAGAAATTTTTGACAATATTTCTGCAGGCTCATCACAACCGCCCTCATCAAATTCATCAGCAACAACTTAAAAAGGCGGCTAAATATCCAACCTAGCTTAGATGATGTCGTTATAAACCAAAAAAAAAAACAGTATTTCAGTTAACATTACTCCTGATTTGTTGAAGGAAGCAGAACTGGTAACAGTCAACGGCCGTCCATTTAGCATATTTAATAATTCGGGTTTTCGAAAAATTTTAGATCCGATAATAGCTGGACTAGGCAATAAAATCGTAATTAATTAAAATATATAAAAAACTTAACAAAGTTGATATTGGAGGAAAAAGTTCTTCTCTTTGACCAAATCTTTGATAGCAACATTTCGGCAAACGATTTTTACAATAAATCGGTCAAAAAAATAATTCCCAACTTAGTAAAAGGCTACAACGTCACAATACTTGCTTATGGCGTTGACTGAAAGAGTAGGACTAGATTCGCAACGCATTCAGGGTCGAAAGGGTTAAAGTTAAAAGGAGATTGTATTCCAGCGATAATAGGTAGAGCTAGAAAGGTGACTAATAATTAAGAACAATAAATGTTTTAAATATAATTAAAACAATGAAACTTAAGAAACCTGTAATAGATTGTGCGACACGATGGCACAGTGGAAAGACTGTTGTTATTGAAAGACTTTTGTAAAGACGTGGCCGGAAGCATTGAATTTTTAACGAAAATGATTGGTCAGATAACAAGACATCTGTAACGTTTTAAAGCCTGCGAAAAAAAAAACAGTAAAATTATTCCAAACAACGCATTTGTTGGCTGGTGATTTTTATTCTGCCTGGCTGAAGTTGTGAATTTGTAGCCGATTTTCAACAAATTTAGTGGAATCCCTAAACGAAAGAGAAAAAGCACTATTTAATCGAGATGTGATTTTGTCTGGGATGCCCTAAAAAATATAAACGAAGGTAACAACTTCGTTAAAAATTCATCTCTAGATTCAACTTCAACAGAAGAAGATGAGATAGAGCAATTTTTAAAAGAAAAAGAATATCTTTCTTCAAAATCTCATAATACAGCAGATATTCGATGGTTGTTAGATCGTTATTAAATAAAATATTGGGCAGCAAAAGAAACGTCATCAAATGAATTGTATAACGTTGCAAAACAAATTATTGGTTTACCAATGACACAAGTGAGTGTTGAACAAGCATTTTTAGCACTCAAATATATTTTACATTGTCAAAGAACGAATTAAAAAAAATTATTGAAAGATGTCTTGCTCCTTAGATTAAATAGTTACATTTAATTCTCATAAAAATATATTCATAAATACTTTTAATTTAATTTTTTAATTAATAATTTAAGTTTTTAAAAGCATAAATTTTATGTTAGTAATTTTTGCCAGCTATAAATATTTTATGTTAGTAATTTTTGCCAGCTATGAATAAAATTATTACAAGTTGGTTACTGAAACGGAAACAAGTAATTTAAATTTGCAGTTGTCTGAAAACCCAAGCCTGTGTAGGAGCAATAAAATCAAGTGAATCATCATCAACATTCAACCCTATCCCAGGCAACCCGCCCGTAACTGCTACACCGGCAACTCAATCAACAGCAGTGCCCAACAATGCTTTCAGCTTGGCCTGCTACGGATGCGGAAAACAGGGATTCATGAGATGGAACTGCCCCAACTGTTCGCCACCGTCTCTCAACGTGTGCGCCATAGAAACGGTACCAATGTCGCGCCCCACAGTCTCCATCTCAGCGGCCAACATCACCGAGACCGCCTACCTCGATAGTGGAGCCAGGGCCACCCTCGTCAGTCGCGCCCTCTTCACTGCGCTGCGTAAAACTGGCCTCACCTTCACACCACAATGGGTGTCGTTAATTCAAGCTGATAGACGACCACAAACCACAAGGGTAGCCTCCACGGTCACATCTCTCACCCTGCAAGGACAATCGGTTCCCGTCACTATTGTCGCCGTTCCCGACTCGCCGCACGTAAAAACCCAACTATCCCCACAGGATGTGGTACTTCGACGACGCTCTTAATGTCGCCTACCCTTTCAACCCTAGCGAGGAATCTACGCCGTCTCTCGCAGCAGTCTCCACTCAGAGCTTGAGCCCCCCCAACACCCGAACTACTTGCTTCCCCCAATGTACACGCAATCCTGCAGGAGATGACAACCCTGCCTACACGGATCGCGCCCCTCAGCCGCCGAACGACTCATGACCGATACGGCCCTGATCCTATTGCTGGCACAAACGCTATCTTCAAGCCGGCTGGTTTGATCAGTGTGTTGGGCGTGGGGCATGTCCGGACATAGTCCTCGGGTGATGCTTTGCAGACGCCCGATAACGAGCGCCATTTCCTGCATCTGCGCTTTGGTACACGGTTTGCTGGCACATTCCATACGTTGTTATTATGAGGTCACACTGAGCCAGACGTTTGATGTCTGCTTGGTTATCTTCGCCATAGAAAGTCCGCACCTTCAATATGCCACGCTGCAGCTTCTCGTCCACGTCCTTTACCCACTGGCTCAACAGGGTAGAGCTGCAAATTACTAACGTGCCACCCTTGCATTTTCCCTCTTGCGCTGCTGTTGTTGCGTTCTTCTCGCGCTCGTTGACAGCAGTTAGTAGCGCGAGCATCGTTATCCTGCTGTCCAAGTTGCTGTCAACGAATATGCCCCCCAGCGGGCTTTGCTGCTCGCGCTAAATCAGCCACTTGAGTGCTTGCGTCTGGTGCGGCACAAGCGCTATCTTCAAGCCGGCTGGTTTGATCAGTGTGTTGGGCGTGGGGCATGGACAATTGGATTACAATAAAGAGCTAAGAAGATCCAAGCGAGAGGCCTGAAAGGCCTACTGCGAAATTGTAGAAGAACTAACACCTGCACATAGACTCCGGAAAATCGTATCCAAGGATCATTCCAATCCCATCGGCATCCTGAAGAGAGCAGACGGGAGTCATACCAAAGATCAAGAGGGAAGTCTAGAGGAACTACTGAGTACTCAATTCCCCGGATCATCTAGGATGACTGAACACTCGCGACTGAGGACCTAGGGGCACACCGTACTACTTGGGAAAGTCGCTGTTTGACGGGGAAATTATTCACGCAAAACAAGGTGGAATGGGCTGGATGCAGCTTCAAACCATGCAAATCACCTGGGACTGACGGTGTATTCCCAGTGTTGTTACAGCATGGGATCAAATATATGATGGCACCACTGCGGGACACCTTCAAGGCGAGTTACGCCCTGGGGTACATTCCTCAGTCATGAAGGGAGGCCAAAATGGTGTTCATACCCAAGATGGGCAAAAGGCTACCGAATGAGCCTAAGTCCTACCGACCCATTAGCCTTACCTCGTTTTTCCTGAAGGCGATGCAAAAACTTGTTCTTTTAATAAATCCTACATTACGATGAACACCAACGCGAATATTTATTGCAGGAAAGAACAAGACCAAGCCTGGCTGTGTCTAGGCTTTAAAATTAAAGAGTTCATCAACCGTTTCGATTAAGCGCAGTTCGGTTAAACGGGGTTTTACTGTAGTATTAAATTGAGAAGGGAATAAAATCAATTAAAAAGAGTGTGTTTGTTTCAGATGGAAGATTACAACAAAAGAATTAAAGTCGTTTTAAAAATAAGGCCCGAAACCGAAGAAAGCTTTATCCAATTCAATCAGGAACGAAACCAAGTAGAGATTGAGGGAAAGAGCTTTCTCTTCGATAAAATATTCGAAAATGTTTCACAAAATGTATTTTTTAACGGAAGTGTAAAGGAATGTATTCCAAACCTGTTAAAAGGATACAATTCAACAATATTTGACACAAAAACATCACCCGCTGCACGGCGCGATACGACGGACGTACCCGCACGAAAGCAGCCGTAGATGAATTCGTCACCGCCGTAACGACATACCAGCGTATGGAAAACATCGCTGATGGCGACGCCCACACCGGACTGCCGATCCTGCTCACTGGTGAGGCACATCAATGGTGGGTGGGAGTGCAACACCAGCACCCAACGTTCGAGGGAGCTCTCGCAGCACCCCGCGCCGCGTTCGCCCCCATTCGAGAGGACTACGAGAACCTCAAGGAAGTTACCGATCACCAGCAGCCCGTGACGACGACCACCGACCGATATGTCACGCAGCAGCGATGTCGGTTCTCCGAACTGTCGCGTCCATTGGATGAAAGCTGGCAATTAGACTTGGTCTATGGCAACCTGCGCAGCTACATACGTGATCGTATCCCCCGACGGACGCTGAACACGTTCGAGGCTCTATTGGAAGAAGCCCGACGGATTGAAGCAACCGAGCCCCCCCCGCAGCACCCGGCAACACTCCGCCCCTCTCCACTGTGCCACGCCCACCACACCCGTGCGTACGGCGAGCAACCGCAGTCGCGCGGCGGCCGCCGCGCCGCAAACTTAAACATGAATGGAAATTCGCCCCAGACAGCAAATACAACACCGCAAGATGAAGAAACAAATTCACTGCTGCAAATTTTGCATGATGTTATTGCAAAACTCCGAACCAAAGGGTTCATTTTCGAAAAAAGCCCAGATGACATTATTAACGTCAACGCGAGTGTTAATAATACAACTAACAATGATTTTAAAACGCCAAATAAATGCTCCAAACGTCAACGTGTGCATTCTCCACCGCAGGGAATACCAACGCGCAATTCATATGAAGCCCTTAGTGACTCTGAATTTGATACAAATGATGAAAACACTGACGACATAAACTGTGATCCTATTAACGAATGCGACATGGCTGGCACGTCAGCAACCAGCCCAAAATCAATGCAGCACCCAACAAAACAACGCAAACACGATAACTTTCCCCCGCTAAAGAAAAGTTCTTTTAAAGTGAAATCCAAATGTAACAAAGAAGTTAAACAAATTGAGAAAGACGGCAAGATTTATTTCATTCTCGAGGAAGACCCACTCCCATCCCAGTCCGCCGAGATCTTGCGCCCTGCTATCGTAGCAAAAGACGCTGTCGCAGACGCCCCTAGGCCCCCAAAACCTCCGCCGATCATATTAGTTAACAAAGCTCAAAACCCTAAGGATCTTGTACGCATACTCGAACTAAATGAAATCCCCCTAAGAAAAAACATCAGGGAAACCCGAAAAGGATTTGAGGTTGCCACTGACACCTCCGACAATTATAGAAAACTCGTAAATGTCTTCACGGTCGCCAAAATAGAGTTCTGCCATTTCCAACTAAACGAAGACAAAGAGCTTCGTTTTGTAATTAAAAACGTCAACACAAATTTGACCGATGACGAGATAAAAGAAGACCTCATTGACCAAGGTTTCCCGGTAACTGAAATCAAACGCATGAATGCACGCTACGACGGAAGGAAAACTCCCATTCCTATGGTGTTCGCCAAAGCGCCGAAAACCGAGCTAGGCAAGACAATGTACAATATTAACCATATCAATAACTTCGCAGTTAATATCGAAGCGAAACGGCGCTCCCCAGAATTTAGACAGTGCTTCCGCTGTCAACGATGGGGCCATGTATCGTATAGATGCAACTTTAAAGAACGATGCAATATCTGCGCTGGTTCGCATGCTTCCCGCGCATGCACACTTCCTGAGGATGCGCCTCTAAAATGCGTAAATTGCGAAGGTGACCATGTCTCCTCGGACCACAACTGCCCTCTTCACCCACGCAGCATTCGCGAAAGAAAGGAAGAAAGAATCCGACAAATGACAGAGAGAGCGCAGGTACAACAAGGCGTAAGCTTCTCCAAATCAGCCGGCGCCTCTTCTCCCTCTTCTGGGGACAAACCTATTACAGAATCATATCTTGAGGCGATACTCCTAAAGTTACTATCTAAACACCTGCCAGCCTTTTCTTCCCGCCCCTAAATGGATAAACAAAACTATCTAAATATAATTACCTGGAACGCAAACGGTGTGAAAAATCACCTCCACGAATTGAGAATCTTTCTTTTTGACCAGGATATCTCAATAGCTTGCATTCAAGAATCCCATCTTAAACTCGGCGAACCTATACACATGCCCGGTTACCACATCATAAGGCGTGAGAGATCAAGGACGTCATGCGGTGGCGGCGTACTACTTGCCGTCAAAAATAACATCTGCTACCAAGAGATAGAACACAATCTGGCTGATATCGACACCGAGATAGTAGGCATCAAAACAAAAATTAACAACGAGGAAATCTTTATATTCTCTGCATACTGCCCACCAAATTCCATCTGCGACCTTAGACAACATCGAGGTTTTCACACGCAGTTGCCATAAATTTATTATCGGCGCGGACCTAAACGCAAAAAGCCCAAATTGGGGCAGCAGAATAAGTACCAAACGCGGCAAAGAGCTAATAAATATCACAAAAGCCAACAACACCAATATTCACGGTCCCGAAGATCCGACCACAATTTCGCTTTGTTCACGAAGAGGCGACGTGATCGATATCTTTCTCTCCAAAGGCATTAATACAACAAAACCAAAAACGCATTTCAATCTTTCTTCTGACCACTTCCCTGTAATCCCAACCATAGCATCTAGCCCAGCACATCTCCCAAATAAAAATAAAACTAAATCTATCACTAATTGGCTGAAATACTCAAATATCATGAAAACGTTCAAACCACTTGAAAACTTGTCAGACTCGGAAAACCTTCAAAGATTCGAATATACTATTCAAGAATCACTAAAATCGTCAACAAAAATAATAACCTTGCCACCCAACCAACGAAACCTAAATAAAACTGTTCGAGAATTAATCAAGCGTAAAAATCACCTCAAAACTCTATTCTCACGCAACCGAGAACCAAATATCATCCCTGAACTCAAACAACTTCAATCAGAAGTAAAGATTATGCTTAAGAACAAAGCAGATTCTGACTGGGAAAACTGCTTAAAGTCTTACCAAGAGAAACAGAATTTATGGCCACTACTAAAAAGAATCAGGAAGCGAAAAGAACCAAACGCGCCTATTCAAAGACCTGACCAAACATACGCTTACTCCCCAAAAGAGAAAGCGGAGATTCAAGCCGATTTCCTTGAGAAAGTTTTTATAAACTACATGCCAACTGTATCGCTACCTAGGATAGTAAAACCTAGAAAAATTCGAACAATACACTTCTCCAACGATGAGGTCTCAACGGCATGCAAAAACATGCCCTCAAAGAAAGCCCCAGGCCCCGATCAAATAAGCGTCATGGCACTAAAAACGCTACCGCCAAACGCCCTCGAATTCTTAACGCAGACATTTAACTCAATCTCAAAACATCTCTGGTATCCTGCTCAATGGAGACATTCAAATATCATAATGATTCCCAAAAATCTAAAAACCCCACAAAATTAGAAAACCTTCGAGCAATTAGCCTTACACCGATCTTTTCCAGAATTTTTGAAAAACTTCTCGTGCCCCACCTTAACGCAGAAATCGAGGAAAACGAAGCAATCCACCCAGCACAATTCGGTTTTTCATCCCGCAAAAGCGCTGCTGCCCAGGCAACTCACCTTGCCGCAACCATTCGCTATCACCAGTCACACCACCAAAAAGTGTTGGTCACATTTGTAGATTTAGAGAAAGCCTTTGATACAACCTGGAAAAAAGGCATCCGTTTTAAAATGGTTAAGAACAACTTCAGCGATAATTTAATTCAACTGATAACCGTCATCATGCGCAATCGCACCTTCTCTGTAAAATGTGGCAACCATATCTCCAGACCAAAACATGCATGTGAAGGCGTCCCGCAAGGACCTTCCAGAAAAAATAGAGTGTACCCGGTGCAAAGTCCTACAATACGCAGATGACATTGCCATTATCACACACGGACGAACGTGGAAAAGCGCTAAAACCCGAATGGAGGAAGCAATGAAAAAGTTGTCAATATTCTGCAAAACATGGAGACTAAAAATAAACACAGCAAAAACTGAAATCGCCGGTTTCGGCAAAAGAGTTAAAAAATTCATGGAAATCAGATTCGAAAACAACTATTTACCAATAAGACAACAAGCCAAATATCTGGGAATAACTTTCACTAAACAACTGTCCTGGAATAAACACATTCGAAACCGAGCTGCAATTGCAAAATTCACGACCAAAATGATTACATCATTATTAAAATCCAATCACCTACACCTTAAAACGAAAATTAACATAATTAAATCGATAATAAACGCACAAGCATCCTGTGGACAAGAAGTCACAGCGGATAATGAAGGAACAAACTACCAACCAATAAGGGCAGTACTTCGAGAAGCACTAAGGAAAGCTACCGACCTCCCTTATTACACTAAATCCGCCCTCCTATTTAAAGACGCAGATATCAAAGATCCGGCAGAAAGTGCACAAAACGCAAGAGAACATCTAAAACAGAAATTCACGGAACACGAAGAAATATACATGCAAGATATTGCGACTATTTTGTCATAAGCAAACTAAACCATCAAACCTTAGCATCAATGATATATTAGTAAAAATTAATCAGAACAGTAAGGTCGCCATGTGCACGAAGCACGAAGCACCAACCATAAAGTACCACAAAAAAAAAGGCATTCGCCAGTACGCTAGGTACTCCTGTCCGGCTAGTATCCCAGTGGGGAACAAACCGACAGGATACCAGCCCGACCGCGCATCTCCAGCCGAGAACGCCGACAACGTCGCGCCGCCACACGCCACCACGTGCGTCTCCAGCCGAGAACGCCGACGACGTCGCGCCGCCACACGCCACCCCGCGCATCTCCAGCCG
>JAODFX010227956.1:0-13316 GCA_027580035.1 Dorylogaster longipes
AGAGCAGCCAATAGAAATTTTGGACCACGGGAATAATTAGATCTCCGAGGAGGAGGCCCCAAATCCACTTAATTTGTGTAAGGTAAAATTGCCTCATTTTGAGGCAATTTGAGGTAATTTTGCTTTGCCCCCAACAATTGTTACCTGTGGGCCCTAGGAAATCCCCGTCTTCCTCCCCTTATCGGCGGCCCTCAGAAAATGTATACGTGAACGTTGTTCCAGGCGGTGGAGTACTGGCTGGATGACATGTACCTGAAGAATCGTCTCGCGCTGCCGGTGAACTCGAATCCAGGCATGGTGCTGGCGCCACGCCGCTTCACAACGATCCTCGACGTGGCACGCTTCACAGCACGCATGATCGACGCCGCCGTCACGCACAAGGCGATGCTGGACCACGGGGAGCTGCAGGTGGAGCGTGCCACGTCCCGCGAGCCCGGCCAGCCGCTCTGCATGGCGCAATCCTACCGCCTCCTCGGCTCCTGCCGCCTCCCCGGGCCCCAACGCGACACGCAGCACGTCGCCTCCACCACCTCCACCACCGAGCACGTGATCGTCGCCTGCCGCAGCCAGCTCTACTGCGTGCCAGTGCAGGCAGCCGACCGCGGCCGGCTCGACGAAGACGAGATCTGCGCCCAGCTGCTGCACATCCTCGACGACGCGCCGTGCCTGGCACGCGCGCCGCCCCCCGTCGGCCTCCTGACGGCGGCGCCGCGCGATGCGTGGGCGGCGGCGCGCGCTGCCCTCGCCGGCAGGGACGAGCGCAACGGGCTCAACCTGGCGCTGATCGCCGCCAGCCTCCTCCTCGTCTGCCTCGACGAGCCGCTCCCGGCGGCGGCGTTCAACGCGCGCGTCCAGCGTGGGGGCGGCAGCGGCGGTGGTGCTGGCGGCCGCGACGAGACGAACCTCGCGCTCCAGATGATCCACGGCGGCGGCGCGGCGCACAACAGCGCCAACCGGTGGTTCGACAAGACCGTCCAGCTCGTCGTCAGCGGCGACGGCGCGTGCGGCCTCTGCTACGAGCACTCCTCCGCCGAGGGCGTCGCCGTCATCCAGCTCGTCGAGCAGCTCTATCGGCACGCGGAGGCGGCGCACGCCAACGACCCCCCGACACTCGCCGCCTCCTCGCACCTGCCGCCCCCCGAACGCCTCGAGTGGCATCTCGATGCCGACGACCATCGGCGCATCGACGAGGCCGCCCTCTTCGTCGACAACCTCGTCAAGGACCTCGACTTTCAGGTCATTATCTCATCTACTTTCATTTCTTACACTACAATAACAACTATCCAACGTCAAGTCAATATACAAGCAACCAATCATGCAAAATACTTTAAAACTGGAAACGGTCTATTACAAAATAGTTTCCAATTTGTTGTTTTGCGGAATTCATTTTATCGTTATTCAACTGTTTGAGACGAAAGTCGTTCATTAAATGATCCCCAATTTTGGTTACAGTAAAAACTGCCTAACTTCTCCACCAATTTATTAAAATCTAACGCTAAATTGATATTATTTGGTGAATATAAATCTAAATCTAAATCTAAATTCCGATTGTATTTATGGATCATATGGAAATAACACATTCTATAAATGATGATAGTTATTGATATTAACCTTCATTTCGTTAATGTGGAGTATATATTGAGCTCCTAACAATGCTAGCAAATGGTACTTAACAAGCTTTTAAAGCGGAATTAAATTGTTATTACCACTTAGGAATGAAATAAAAGATGAAATATTGTATTGGCCAACATAGCGAGGTATAAGAAGTTCTACTTTGCGTATCCAACTTAGACAGTTTCCAAATGAGGTAACTTAAAAAGGATAGGCTTAGATGTGAACTTAATTCAATTTTTCCAGTTCGACAGATATGAGTCCAACATAAGCAAGGTGACCAACTAGGATTTACTCTATCGTACTGTACTCCAAAATATTCTCGATTTGGGGAATTTTCTCAGAACAGATTCGAAATCTTTAACAAATCTTTAGCATGATAAAGTGTATATCAATTGTAAAAACAACACTCACATTTCGATCCAAGACATATAGAGCTCTACTTTATCGACGACGTCATAGCGCTTTAAAGAAAATATAACCCAATTGATTAGTTAAGGTGCAGGTAACAAAATTTCTGAAAAAAAAAACACAGTTAACTGATCAGGATCTATTAGGAGTGAGTTGAAAGAAGGACTGCTATTGATTAATAAAAACGGTTATCACATTTCAATCTATGACATAAAAAGGTCTACTTTGTCGACGACTTCATAGCGCTTCAAACAAAATATAACTCAAGCGATAAGTTAAAGTGCAGGTAACAGAGTTCTGAAAACGCACAATTAACTAGGACCCCCCACAGAGAATTGAAAGAAGGCCTGCTATTGATAACTAAAAACGATACTCACATTTCAATCTGTAACATTCAGAGCTCTGCTTTATCGACGACGTAATGCCGCTTCAAACAAAATGTAACCAAGGGACAAGTTAAAGAGCAGATAACAGATTTCTGAAAAAAAAAAAGTTAACTGATCAAGATCTATTAGGAGCTCCCTAAGGAGTTGGAAGGAAGACTGCTATTGATTAATAAAAACGGTAGGCACTCACATTTCAACCAAGCGATAGATTAGACTGCAGATAACAGTGTTCTGAAAACACACAATTAACTAAGACCTCCTCAGATAGTTGAAAGAAGGCCTGCTATTGATAAGTAAAAATGATACTCACATTTTAATCGAAGGACATATAGAGTTCTACTTTATCGACGACGTCATAGCGCTTCAAACAAAATATAACACTAGCAATACACACAATTAACTAAGACCTCCCCAGATAGTTGAAAGCAGGCCTCCTGCTATTGATAAGTAAAAACGATAGTCATATTTCAATCCAAGAACATATAGAGCTCTACTTTATCGACAACGTAATACTTCTTGAAACGAAATGTAACCCAAGGTAACCACCACCACCAGGTGTTCCGCTTCATGGGGTACGGGAAGACGTTCATCAAGTCGTGCGGCGTGAGCCCGGACGTGTACATCCAGCTGGGTCTGCAGCTCGCCTACTACCGGTTGTACGGGCGCCTCACCGCCACCTATGAGAGCGCCTCCACACGCCGCTTCCGCTCCGGCCGTGTCGACTGCATCCGCTCGGCAAGCCCCGAGGCGCTCGCCTGGTGCAGCGCGATGCTGCAGCCCAAGGAGGACGAGAAGAAGGTGACGTTCCACCTGGTCAGCGACGACGTCAAGCTCTCGCTGTGGGCGGCTGCCGTACGCCAGCAGACGCAGGAGATGGTCGACAACATCCTCGGGCAGGGCATCGATGTCCACCTGCTGGCGCTGCGCGAGGCGGCTCGCGAGACTTCGCCGACGGCAAGCCACCCACTGCCGGAGATCTTCGCCGACGAGAGCTACCGCCTCGCCAACCGCTTCCTGCTCAGCACCAGCCAGGTGGCCACCGCCGGCGACACCTTCATGGGCTACGGCCCCGTCGAGCCCGAGGGCTACGGCGCCTCCTACAACCCCAAGCCCACGCACATCATCTTCTGCCTGTCGGCCTTCTGGAGCTCGGAGAGCACGAGCAGCTCGCGTTTTGCGCAATCGCTCGAGGAGAGTCTCAACGCGATGAAGGAGCTCCTCTCGCGTCCGCAGTGAATATCCAAACATATCATCTTACATATGTTATTGTTATTGCAAGAATCATTCGAGTGTAGTCAGAATTGAGGCTTAGACGCCATACAACTATCAAAGGTTTTTTAAGGTATTTGGATACCGCTGGTCGCGCCATCTACCAGAATATTAAGTAATGTCGGTATGAATTTGTATTAAGATCATTTTTTGAGACATTATTACTGATATCTCGATTATCCTCCGGTAAAACTTCTTTTTTCTTACATCCATCTATATCTTCAAATTTCATGGAAGTTAGCATAGGAAAACAAGATATCATCCTATACCATCCATGTTAAAACTGTCACTTTTGAAACGTTGTAACTTTGAAACTCTTCGGTCAAATCGTTTTATATTTTACGCAGCAACGTAGAGTTGCGTCAACCTTACACTGACAAAGTTTTGGAAGGAACTGGCAAAAACTGATTTTGGTATCCAAACACCTTAAAGAGCAAGGATTATTTGAATGCGGTTTTCTAGCATATCAGGAAGACTGGCTACGGCCAAATACGCAAACATATCAATCGTTTAAGGAGGAAACATATTTGTCTACACCTGGAATTCCTTTTCCAGCTATACTAAATAAGCAAACATATCACAGGTTGTTTAATAAGAAAATATTTAAGCACTGCTTACACTATTACCTGGAAGTTGTGTCCTTGTTTCCTAGCAGTTACAAACTGAAGGACACAAGCAATGCGAGAAATTAATTTGTTTTACAAGAAAGTTTCCTATTCAACTAGTATTCAGAAGCTGTAAGAAAACGAAACGAATCATTGACAATGATGCAATCATTGGTTAAAAAGAAAACGTTTACATTGTTTTTACTATTCAATCAAATATGAACATCTTCTTTTATCTCAACATAGTAAAACAAAAACTATATCACAAGAAAAAATACTTATTTATTGAATATTTATATACATTTCATTACAAAACAGCTTTTAGGAGTGGCAAAAATATTTATAATATACCTTCAATGCAAGATACTCGGACATTAGGTACTCTGCTGGAAGAAATAGAAAAAAAGAAATTGCTTAAAAAGCATTTCGTCTCCTGAGTTTTAGAGACTCTTCCAGACTAGAAACTCTCTCCGGAAGAGTCCAAACAACTACGAAACGAAACATATCAAAAGAATTCACTTAGAAAAGAGAACGGAAAAAGTAATTTATATATACACGTATATATATATATATAGATATATCTATGTATATTTGTTATACGTTCGGAGAGAAACACTATTTCAACTGCGTTTACAAGTCAAACGAAATATTTATCATTTTCGGTCTCCCCGTTCGGGAGAGAATGCAAAAACGGCGCACGGTTTGCGAATTCCTCGAAGGCGAAGTCGTAGGCAGTAAACAAAAACATATCAGCAGCAATCGCCTAGAAACGACGTGTTGCAAGAAGCAAATATTTACGCATTTGTTGAACGCTTAAGAGAAACATTATTTACACTGCTTTTACCATTCACAGAAATATTTATACTCTACGTGTTCTTTGTTGTGGAGTTGTCAAGAGCGTCGCTTATTTCGACGAATTGCCATTTAATCGCATCTGTTGAGACTTCAAAGTTTATCTATCTATCGTGCTCGCGCATAGCTAATTATTGTATTCGTTCTCAGCGCTTGCTCCAACGAAGAAACCAAACATATCAAAAACATATCACTAATGTTCTAAGCAAGTACTATTTACCAAATCGTGTATATTTGAGGGCAAACGCAATTCGTTTCGAATCCTTTTGAAGAAAATTAGAACGGATTCATTCTATAATATATATTTATATAAATATATGACTGAACCTAAACCTAAAACATACACACATTGATTTATAGTTAATTGGTTATTTAGTTTTTTAATCTCCCATTAGCAAATACTCTGAAGATGAAATGCATTTCCGACCTATTATTGTGTATGCGTTTTTGTGCAAACGCAATTGTGTTTCGAGACAGTTATGAGAATTGAGAATTATACAAATTTATTAATTGGTCGGATTGCAATTACGTACGTTGCGATTTAATGATAATTAACTTACCAATCTATAGCTGTATAAACAATAAGAGGAATAAGCATTCAGCATACCGCAGGGTACTTACCACGTTCGATTTCAAGTACATTTGCGTCATTCCCGAATGACGTAAAGCGTAAGCAAATGCCTAGTTTAGAAATAATAGAGCGATAGACTAACATACTAATCGTTTGCATATCAAATAGCGTGCGCACCAGCAGCATGTGTGATTATCGAGGAAGGAGAGACGATGTCTTGGTGCGAAGCCAAGCAACCACACATATCCGCAAACATATCAGTATCAATCGAAGCCGTCCCGTGCTCAATTGATACCCACTTAAGTGTGTAATCGCGGGCAGTTTGGCTGCGATGATCGCATTTCTTCGTCAAACTGCTCGTGAATTGTTGTCGATGTTGTAATGCTGTAATGTCGGTGTCGCAAGCTCGAAGCCAAAACCAATCCCAACGCCATCAAGCGCAAAGCATGCAAATGGGCATTCGCTACAACTGTCAATCTAGTTAATGAAACCAAGTGAAAACAAATGCGTAATCATATTCTCTCACGTGAACCTATGCATAATCGATAGATTTACATTACACATTTGGACAACGTACAAACTGCCTTGTAAGTTTTGTATTGATTTCACTTGCGTTAACCTCAATTCTAACCTAATACCCATGCTGAAATTGTATCTAGTTGTCGTTCTTGCAACATTATCGACGATTCATTTGTTTTCGCGCTATATTAGGACGTAGATGTATATATAGATGAAACTGTTTTCATAGAAAGTCGTGTATTAGCAATATGATAGAACTTATTCATTGTGAACTGGTAAATAGTATGCGTATTACTAGAAAACTAGAAAACGGGGAAAAGAAGCGTTGCATCTTCGTAACCGATGAACGATCTGAGTTTTTAAGATCGTTTTATGAACTTGTTATTGACGAATAGCTTTGTTATCGTTACGATATTTTACTGTATACTTTGAATGCGTAGAAGGTACACGTTCACTATTAAGTATATATAAGCCCGCACCAGTATAACTTGTCCACATATATACAAAATATAACGATTACAAGTAATCAGTGTATATGAAACGCGTGTTAGCGATGATCGATGCAATTTTACGAGCATTGCCGCTGTCTATTCAGTGTAGTAATGCGAAACATCGCATCGTAATGGCATTAATTATCACAAAATACTTCGAAGTTTGCACGTAATTCACGCGCAGCAGCTGGATTACGACACTATTGCTGGTTATGTAACGGATTAATGATCTTTGCTAGATGTTTGTTTAGCCTAAAACAAACGTAGGATTGTTGGTAATTGTTTAAAGACTATCACGCTTATTTATTGATAGAATATATCGTCATTTGATGTTTTATCCTTAAGAAAATATTGTTTTTATTGTGACTGTTTTTATTTATGAAGTATTACTAAATAAATAGATGAATCAATCATTTCTTATGATTCAAGCCATAGTTTTTCCTATTTTTCATATAGCAAAAAATAGTTTTTGGATTTTACATGTTTGTGGCAAATAAAATTTTCTTTCAAATGCAAAAATTGGACTTCACTTGCTGCGGATAACGGAGATACGAGGTTTCTTGTGATTCTCCAATGTATTCTTATGGAGTGTTTTACCGCTCGGGGTCACTAATTTCACAAATAAAATTAAATATAATTACTAAGTTAATTCATGATTAAAATAATTTTATTTAAATTCATTTTGATTTTATATTTCTTTACTTTTCATTTAGTTGCAACACCGCTACTGCCATCTTTCCACATTTGCCCTAACTACATTCACATCTATATAAAATTGTATTGCTAATGCATAATAGATATAATTTATCATCCTTGTTTATAGTATAGTCATATCTTGTCATTATATATTTTTGCATTACTTTGTTAATAATAATTTACTAGAACGTTTAAACCTATTATTTGATTTTAAAATTACTCACATTGCCATCTAGTGATGCAAATCCGAAGTATTCGACCAGAAACCAATCAACACTTCGAAAATAAAATCGATTTGACGTGTCCAACGCTAAACAAGCACAAACGAAATGTAAACACAACGCTGGTTACTACGGCATCCAGCCGATGTGATTGTCGATCAGACTTAACCTTACACATAGTTTGTTTTCTTCAAAGCCCCAAAATAACGTTAAGAGCATTTAGCAATGAGCGAATTACACGCGCGAAGTAAATTCGAGGTTCAGTAGCATATGCCGTAGTTGCGGAGCGGGTGGCGATGTTCAAGAACACCTTCCAGAGCGGCTTCCTCTCGATTCTCTACTCGATCGGCAGCAAACCGTTGCAGATATGGGACAAGAAAGTGAAGAACGGACACATCAAGCGCATCACCGACGAGGACATCCAGTCCCTCGTGCTGGAGATCATCGGGTGCAACGTGAGCACGACGTATATCACCTGCCCGGCGGATCCGCGCAAGACGCTTGGCATTAAGCTGCCCTATTTGGTGATGATCGTGAAAAATCTCAAGAAGTACTTTACCTTCGAGGTGCAAGTGAGTCGCACTCTTCACGCCGCGTTCCCTTACCTTGGGGCACGCTATTCCATCTGCTCGGTTGTAGATTCTGGACGACAAGAACGTTCGGCGACGATTTCGTGCGAGCAACTACCAGTCGACGACGCGCGTGAAACCGTTCATCTGCACAATGCCAATGCGGCTCGACGACGGTTGGAACCAGATCCAGTTCAACGTCGCCGACTTCACGCGTCGTGCATACGGCACGAACTACACGGAGACGCTGCGCGTGCAAGTGCACGCCAACTGCCGCATTCGACGCGTCTATTTCTCCGATCGCCTCTACTCCGAAGACGAGCTGCCATCCGAATTCAAACTCTTTCTGCCTATACAAAACAAGTCCAAAGCAGTGGCTTAGCACGCACCTGGCCGCAGCTGATCTGGAATGATGCCTGTTATCCATTAAGTGCACTTATGGTGACAAACTTAGATACAATTACAATAAAGGACTTAGGCCTGCAGCTAGGCACACTAACTTACTTCAGAGTCAGTCATGAACTCTTTAATCACTTTATTTATTATATAGTCAAGCATTTGTTCACTTCTTACTTGCAAGATTTCTGTGCAAAGTAGTCACATAGAGTAAAATTCTTTTCAACTAAGTGGTCACCATTCTAATGGAGAATTCGTCGACTCAAAGAAGACTCCGAAGCAAGCTTTCAAAATTCAGTCCTAACGCATGCTTTTCTCCACAACTTGCATACCATTCAAATGCACGATGGCAATCAACTTAATACATATCTGTACTTCGGATAGACGAATGCTTCTCCCACATGAAGTAAAAACGCAGATTTGAACAAGATAGAGCAAAATGCGTCCGACGGCGCTTCTATGGTACCTAATTGCCCACTCGGAGGACGAACGACGAGGAGGACGATGATGATGACGAGAAGCGCTTGGACGAAAATGAATAAAACTCTGAATAAGATGAGATCTCGAGATGGCGATTGAGAGAGAGAAGTTTAGAGGACCCTGGCGTCAATCGTCCGACCATCTATCCTTGCCCGGTCGATGTTTTCTGTACAGCTACGATCAAGGAAAACGTGATGAAACGTTGTGGTCATCGTCGTGCATTGGTTCGGTTATCGAAAAGGATACTCATTGCCTGCTCGGCATCCCACTCGGTCTGAAAAGTGACAAGCAAGGACCCAACGCCCTGCTCCTCGAAACGCTCGACCGCCCCGAATTCCTGGCACTTCTCTGTGATGAGTTTGTACTGCGCTGACGGTGGTAACTGAAAGATGGAAGCAACATTTCAATTAGCAATGAAGATGTAGCCCAAAAATGATACTTTTTATCTAGGTAACATTAACCATGTGTTTGGAGATTCCTTCAAAGCCTAAATGTACTACACCCCGTAAAACGAAAATCGCATTTGGAGCATTGCTTCGCATCACCAGAGAAAGATGCACAAAAGAGAACCTTTCGAATTTGCCAACTAGCACACACGACAATAAATTTAGTTTCTTCCATACCCCTTTCATTGTCAAACTAATACGAATAACTTGCAGGTGGTGATTGTGTAACAAAATTCAAATGATTAATAAATTATCTACACCTGTACTCCACGAGAAGTTGTGAAGGTTGTGTTTCTGGCCTGAGTGATCTAAACGTGGACTTTTTTCACGAAATAGTGCAAGTAAGTTGCAAATTTGTCGGAGAGATTCAAGCCAAGTACAAACGCGAAAGCCCAGCTGGTGAATGGCGACATGTGAAAGAAGGAGAAGGAGGAGCCATATACTCACGTTGGATATCAACAGTTTGCACTTCTTCCGGTCGTGCATACCCACGCCACCACCGCGCATCAGCTGATTGCCCCCGTTGTTCATCGAGCTGTAGAGATTGCCGACGGCATTGTGCTGCTGCGGCTGGCGGTCGCGCTCGCCGCCGTTGCTGCCGAAGCCGCCGCTGCCGCCGAAGCCGCCCGCCGGCTTGCTCGACTCGTACCCCGTCGAGTAACTATTGCGCCCCATGTTGGCCTGACCGCCGCCGACGCTGCCGAGGCCGTAGCCGCCGACGCCCTGGTTGTTTGAGAGGAAGCCGCCGCCGCCCCCACCGCCACCACCACCCCCGGCACCGGCCTGGCCGCCGTCGGCGCGTCCGAAAGCGCCGCCGAGCGCCGCCAGCGAAGGGTTGCTTTGGAGCAGGTTGGCGGCGCCGAGGCCGCTAAGGTCACCAGCGCCGCCTCCGCCGCCGCCGGCCAGCAGGTTGCCGGAGAGGCCGAGGCTAGCCGCCTGCTGCAGGACAGCGGCGGATGTCGTCCCGAGGCTGCTCAGCGCACTGCTGCTGAGCGAACCAAGCGCGTTCGCCGCAGCGCCGAGCTGCAGGTTGGGCACGGCGCCGAGGATGCCAGCACCGCTGTTGAGCGCCGCGGCGGCCGCAGCCGCAGCAGCCGCTGCAGACGTCGCCGCCGAGGAGGGTGTCGGCGCCGGCGCCTGCCCCACGAGCGAGGGCAGGTTCCGTGCAACATCGCGTAGTGCCTCGCCGTTCGAGCCGAGCCCCGGCCCGACCGACTTCAGCCCCTCCGGCAGCTTGTCGCGCTCGGGGCCGCGGTCCATGCGCACCGTCATCGCACGCTCGTACAGCGGCTGCCCGTTGAACATCGAGATCGCCTGCACCGCCTCGACGGGATGGTCGTACTCGACGACGGCGAAGCCACGCGACGTGCCGTCCTTCGCCAGCGGCATGTCGACGGACATCACCTTGCCGGCCATGCGGAAAACTTCCTTGAGCTTCTTCTTATCGACCTTGTACTCGAGCTGCAAGTGAAAGAGAGCTGCGACTGCGACCACACCCCGAGCCAACCCGAGCCGCTGCACCACCACGACATACTTACGTTCGCGACAAAGATACGCGTATTCAAGGGGAGCTGAATTTTCAGATCGTCGAGGAAAGCCGGAGCCAGACCGTACGTGTTGCCCACGAGAGGCCCCCCGTTGCCACCGCCGCAGCCTCCGCCGCCGCCCCCACTGCCACCACCACCACCGCCTCCTCCGCCGCCGCCACCCAGCCCACCATGCTGGTCGTAACGGCGCTCATCGCGGCCGCTGCCGCGATCGCCGCGCTCCATGTCGCGGTCACCGCGCCGCCCCTTGCTCCCGATCAAGTTCCCATACTTGTCGCGCTGATTGCCAAAGTCCTCCTTGATGACCATCTTGCGACCCTTCAGGTCGAAGCGGTGCATCACCTCGAGGCACTTCTTCGCCGACGAGGGCTCGGCGAACTCGACGATGCCGCAGCCGCGCGCCTTGTCGTTCTCGTCGACGAAGAGCTCGACGAACGCCACCTCGCCCACCTGCTGCCGGAAGAGGTCCTTGAGGTCCTGCCACCGGTACTCGTACGGAATGTTCGAGACGTAGACGCGACAGTTGGAGGACTTGAGGCCGCCGCGGTCCTTGCCGCGATCGGGGCTGCGGTCGCGATCGCTCGACGAGAAGCGAGTGGGGCGATCGCGCCGACCGCCGCCCCGGTTGCGGTCGCGTGCCCTCTCGTGATCGTCCTCGTCGAGCATCATCGCAGCGCGCTAGGCTAGCCTAGGCACTTGCGCAAGGGCGCAAGAGGCGAAGACGACGGCGCAGAGCGACCCGACCACACCACTAACGACCACCTGTCCACAGAGCCAAACACAGAAAGAGTACGTCAACAAATTACTGCGAGCTACGAACTCGGCGAACGCTCGCCCAACGCACAATGCAGCGCAGCGCGGAGCGCACACGCACGCACCACTCGGACGGCGATGCGGAGGCGAGGATGCGCTAAGAGAGTGTTCGACTACCTTGTGGAGTGGGCAAATAGTACAGACAGGAGTGACTTACACTACGACCACGCTCGGCGGCTATTTGAGTGTCGAAATTCCACCTTTATTTGCAAACGACGCACTCGAGGTTAGAACGATTCTTTGGTTGCGTTTGATGCGAATATGGCGGCGGTGCTGAAGCGGTGCACGCACTACGGCGCTACGATCGAGGCGATTATCAGGTTTGCCAACATAAGATGCTTTCAATCGTGCATTTGTGATCGTGATCACGTTGTCAAACGTTTCACCAATGAGGGTTCATGAATCATTGCATATATAACGATCACAAATGCACGATCAAAATCAACTAAAGTTACAGTGACGAGATAATATTTCACCAATGCAACATACGTAAGAACTTGATCTCCATCAGTCAAATGATCTTTTTCGCCGAAGAGTTTTTATGGGAACGGCGCTGGCAGCTAACTTCTAACAATTTCGACTTCGAATTTTGCTCCACCTGCTAAAACTAAATAACCCTAAATTTGTTAGAAACAAGATGGCCTCCCTATTCAAAATACTAAATGCTAAATATGTTGAAACATTTGCAACGGCTTCACTTTCTAACGGTTCAACAAACAAGAGGGGCGTCTGGAAAAAGTAAGTTAGCTACGTGCTAATAATTTATACGCTTTATTCTCCTTTCATATTCTCATATAATACATAACAAAATTCATATTTTCAAATATACAATGCCTTACATGTAGAATGTGACCTATTCAAAAAAATTATTTAGTTATTCCTTAGGATATATTTATCATTAGATATAGCTAGGGCGTTCGCTCCGCTAGCGGTAGCACTCTTGAAACAAACTCAAAAGGCCATCAGCACGCGTACTCGCTAATGATAATGAGAAAATCACACAAAAATGTCTGCAACGCACGCGCAACGTAATGTCTAAAAAAACGCAGTGTCTTCATTAATTATGTCATGATCGACTTTGCAAAACCAGCTAAATTTGACTAACGATTGGCTTAAATAATTCGCTAATTCGTACGTTTACCTAAACTAAAGTTCACTTGGGAAGATCATCTTAATCATACATATACATATCATCTTGCTTTCCAACTGTTTCATCTGTATCTCATTTGTAGTTAATTACAGTATCGTACATGTAAATCACAAGTTTTTCGTCCGTCCAGCCTTCGTTGCGTGCTTCCTGCTACGTTCTCCTCTTCAATACGCAAAATCATCTTTGTTCAGGGTGTGATATACATAATTAACATGATGTACACCATCAGTGTATCAATTCACATTCCTCTATGTAGCCCCTGCTTAAGCGAATTGTGTAATCT
>JAODFX010228065.1:0-13302 GCA_027580035.1 Dorylogaster longipes
TTCATCTATACCGGTTTGTGGCAAATTAAATTTCTTTTCAAATGCTGAAAAAATTTGACTACACACTCTGCCAAATATAAATTTTCCAATGTAATTTTTTTGAGCATAAAGTGCATGTCGCAGCGTCCTAACTTCACTCCAGTGTGGTACTGGAGTGAAGTTAGGACGTGGTGTTTGTATTAACTTCATGATTCAAAATTCGACAATCACAACAGTTACACTTCATAATTTATTTATTTTGTACGTATATAAATAGGCTAAAGGTTCTAAATAAACAGTAGCGTTAATTACACAATTGGAGTTACTTGTAGGCACTGACAAGCTTATAACTGACAGTTACCGTTTCCTTTGCGACTATTTTTTGTCACCCTGTGTAATACCAAAAGTAATTTCATTTGATGAAATTATATCTTCAAAGATATTAATATTCAGAGATAAACAAATCTTCACAACTCTCAGGTCTTCTTCGTTTTACGATGTGCAAAGTGGTAAAATTTACTCATGCATACATATTTATGCCAAAATCATTTAGAAAGTAATCAGATAAGATGAATGGAAGCGCACCACTTAAATATTTGCTTTTGGCAAATACGATTGCATTACATTTAAATATGTAACCTCGATTGTGTTCATCAACTCACAAATGCAATGTGTAGTTTTCCCAAAATGCGTTCACAATGCTAGCCATTTTAGCAGATGATTAGCAAATGATATGCATAAAAATGCAAAACAATTGAATATACCTTCAATTCATAATCAGTGAATACATTGTAACTTGTAACAAGCAATATTTTCTATCAATACTATACCTAATCACCTTCTTCCCTTGTTTAAATTTAATTTAGCCAATATTTAAAAATATTATGTACCCATGTTTTCTACATAGTAAGAATTTTCCCAACTTCCTGCAACATGCCTAGTAACCAGCTTCGTATACAACAATTTCTCTTAAGTGCCTCATCTCATTGACAATCCTTGCTCTATCATAATCACTCACAATAAATATCATCAGAACCACATTGCTAATGAAGGATCTACATATGTACAATTAACAATAATCTTAAAATAGTAGTGGATTCCCGTATGATTAATCGTTGGCTACGCAATATCATTGAAAACGCAAGCTGAAAACCATTTACACAAAACCATTGAACTCAATAGCCCTACTTAAATTATTTTGCATGATGCATCTAGATTCGCGAACACGACGTGTTTCAATCATCAGAGCACAAACAAAACCATAGATATTTATATATGTGTATCTGCAAGTATAATTGTTTTGTAAGATCAAACCGCAAACATGTCTTCTGTTAGCATGTCACATGTCTCCGAGGCACCATAAAGTATATACTTGAGCTCAATTACAATGTTTTGTGCAATGCTATGGTATGAGTTACTTACACACAAGCATACAAAATATCACAAAACTATTTACACAATACGCAGCAACATGTTCAATAAAGAAAGATGTGACAATCGCATGAATGTTCACCATACTTGTTTGCGTAATGTCATTGACAATGTGAATTTGCTAATCATTCTTAATTGTAAGTACACATTACAATAGCTTTCATATGTATTCCCTAAAATATTGCCTAGCTAACTTGCTCCCGTGCACTCACTGGTGGATCGCCGCAACGCCACTGCACATGCTGCCACTCGTATGCGCCGAACTGCCTAGCGTGGAAGACAGCGTGTCCTGGAAACTGAACTGCGGGAAGTACGGCTCTTCTTCAATGGCACGTAGCGGCGTCGTGTCTGGCGGCGTCAGTTCGACGCTCTCGCCCGTGAATTCCGAATCGAAATAACGCGTATCCGTCTCACTCGTCACCTGAGGTAAATACGGTGGTGGGATCTGCAAATAATGCATTTCTTAGCCAACCTAAAGAATACAACTAGAAATGGGAACAGCTTGGAGTAAAAAGAACTGTTCTGAGGGTCATATAGAATTACATTTCAAAGTTTGCTTGATAATCCCCACTTCCTACATCAATACGAAGTAAACTTTTCCTCAAAAGTTCATCTCAATTATGCATATGCGGATAGAAAAATTACTTACTCGTTTAGCAACTAAATCATTCCAATTTATACTACTGAAGAATGGATGTATCATAATCTCCTGTGCATCTTCAGGTCCACCACCCAGTCTTTGTGCAGGATCCTTCACTAACAAGCGTGAGAGCAAATCTTTTGCATTGCTGCTGAGTGCTTTGGGGAACTTTACATCACCTACAATTATTAACGTAAATAGAATATCATGGTCCTTATTGTAAAAAGGCAATCGTCCAATCATCTGTAAAGAGAATTCGTTTTTATCTCGTAGAATCGCATAGCAAATCAACTCACCATCTCATACATAACTACCCCAATGCCCCACCAATCAACCGCTCGACCGTAATCGTTATCCTCCAACACCTCGGGCGCTAAATATTCGGGCGTGCCGCAAAACGTGCGCGTGGTGCGCCCGTACGTGATGTCCTCCTTGCAGAGGCCAAAGTCGGTGATCTTTATGTGGCCGTCCTTGTCGAGCAGCAGGTTCTCGAGCTTTAGGTCGCGATAGATAATGCCCTGCGAGTGCAGGTAGGCCAGCGCCGAGATGATCTCCGCGCCGTAGAAGCGCGTGCGGTCCTCGTCGAAGACGCGCTTGCGCGACAAGTGAAAGAAGAGCTCGCCGCCGTTGACGTACTCCATGACGAAGCAGAGCCGATCGTTTGTCTGGAACGAGTAGCGCAGCGACGTGAGGAACGGATGGTTGGTCGTCTTCAGCACGCGATTCTCCGTCTCGGTGTGCGCCACCTCGTCCTTCTGGATGATCACCTCCTTCTTGAGGATCTTGATCGCGTACAGCCGGCCGGTCGACTTCTCGCGGCACAGAATCACCTTGCCGAACGTGCCCTTGCCGAGCACTTTGAGGAACTCGAAACTCTCCAGCGTCACCTTCTTCTTGCCCGTCGACTTCGAAATGGACGTGCCCTGAATCGAAAAGCGCTTCGACAGCTCCTCACTCTGCTCAACGCACATTTCCACGTCGTTGTCTTCATCAAGAAAACTGCCGGAGACACTTTTAATCGCAGCTACCCATTCATCCCTGAAATCATCTCATCGTACTGTACTGATGCAGATTGAATTTGTATATGCGTGCGTACCGATCCAGTGCAGATTCAACATGGAACATTCGCTCTATCACAGATGTCAATTGCAGACCACGAATTATAAAAGTGAAAGGTTTTGGCCGATCATTTGTCATTATCTGGCATTGTCTCACTGTGAAATTATTGTAGGGTTCTGGAAGAGGCTGATTCAAGTCCGGCTGGCTCTTGTAGCCTTTCAATGAGCCATCATTGAAAAGCATGAAATACCTGCAAAGCCACGAGTCAATTCCAACCTTATCAAAGTGAGTAAGCAGCAATGAGTGAATCATGTCCATACCGAGGTCTCCAATTCTTGATGTGCTCTCCTCGCTTAAACAGCCAGCCTTCTTTGACAATAATCCCCCTTGGTTTGGGCTTCATGAAGCCATTGGATGGAAAGTCCTCAGCAAGCATCCTGCACTGCAACATCGAATGGTAAGCGCTACAATCTGGTCGAAAATGCTTGCGTACACGGTTGGATTACATGCCCAGCTAGAAGTATGTACATATGTAATGCATCAGGTTGTGCATAACATGTTTACATGTTATGAGACAAGTATGAAATTATAGCGTGGCGCCTGCAGTCCCCACGCAGCGCCCTGCGTCACGCCGCCCGAGACGACGGAGAAATGTCGGCGCAATGCGATCTCGCATCCAAACAAACCGCCGCCCCACTAACCTTTCGCTGCTCGACGACGACGACGACGACGAATTCGACGCCGCAGCTGGGAATCGCAACCACGCCGGGTGCACGCGGCGGAAGGCACAATAACAAACGCACGCCGAGCTAGCGCCGCGACGGCGGGCAGCGGCGGCGACGGCCTTCACCGGACATTATTATTACTACTGCTGCGTGCTGCGTGTGGACGATTTCCTGCAGGACGGCAGGCGCGCGGCGTGCCTACTGCGCAGTGCGCACTCTTCGCCACGCTCACGACGCCTTTACGCCACAACACGCGACAACCGCACCGAACGCGGCGCATCGCCACTCGCCGCAAGGACACGCTGCACGCTCCCAACGCGTTTGTGTTCGCTTGGTTCAATGAACCTTCAGTAGAGTGCGCAATAAGCAATAACAACTGCGCGGATGACGTGCGATGTGCTGCATATTTGGTTGCCTCGATTCAATCCTGCTTTTTACACACTTTATGCAATTTGATATATTTGAATCTAAACAACATTTAAACATAGCTGGCACAGTTAATACAAAACTTAACTTCGTTAATTGTTAGATAAAAAGTCAAATTCTCGAAAATTTAACGCTAGTGAACTGTTAACATTTGCGTTAACATATTTGGATCTTTGGCTTGTTTGCGCACCACTAGACTAATGTAACGAACTAATGTTAACAGAAGTTCAATTTAACGCAAGTTAACAAATTGTTAACGTTAATCCGTTAAGTAGATTGTTAACATCGTTAATTAACGATTAACGGATTAACGGGTTAATGCCCACCTTTGTATTTAAACCACAAATTTTGTCTATTTAAAGTATTGTCGTTATTCCTGCGAAGTCTGCTAAGTGATTTTTCTGTAATTTTAATTCTTTTCATATTTTTTTATACGTATTATGCCACAAATTATTTTTTAAAGTATTTTGTCATTTTGTAAAGATATTGATAAGAATAATCTTAATTTATAACGTTATTTAACCAGTTCTTAGCCTATTGAAAGAGGTTTCTTCGCATACATGCAGATTTTGCAGAAATAACGATGAAATGTTGAATTGAAATTATTCACTAAATGAAGCTTTCAAAGTTTTTTGACGAATAATTATGCAAATAGCGGATATTAATAATATCGATAATCTTACATTTTTAAGTTGACATTTTAATGCTAAAAACTTTTCTTGTTTCATTGATATTTATAGATGTTTGGTTTAAAAATGTTATATTTATTTAATACAAAATATTTACCAAAAACCTTCATCGTAATATGAATAGTTCCTTGTTAATGAATACTTTAAACGGTTTAAACAGTCTAAACGTTCGAATAAAACATGACTATTTGTTGGTAATTTACATAAATTATTGCTCCATAATAAAAAATCTAAAGAAAACCAATTTTTTTGTTACTAGGGAACGGATTCTAACCTCTTAACCCTCTAACAATGTAATACTTATAAAACTTAAAAAAAATTTAATTATTCAAACAAAAATGAGAAAAAATTCAAATGTAAATTAGTGACAATGAAAAATGTGCACGTTTTTAGATTTTAGATTTTAGGATTTTTAATACTTTTTTCCTGCTGTATACAAATATGTGTATTTATATATTAATAATCCTGATTCAATTACTAATTAAACTCATCATTGCTTAATGTATATAGTCTATCTAGTTATCAATAGTTATCAATTATATAAAGATTGAAAACTTTCCTACTGCTTTTGTTATGACTGTTTGATTGCTCTCTTGTTTAATGTTGTTCCTCAATTGCTCATATTTAGATGTTCATGAAATAAATGTAAAAAGAAAATCGCAAGAATAAATGTCAAAATAAAATGGTGCGGAAAGTCGACCACATGCGTTGCAGAAAACTGTAATAACGTATCGACCGTTTGAATTTGCAATGGGCATTCGAAAGAAGCGACGAACGGAGTTGTGATTGCATGTTTTAGTTACTAATTGAAGGTAAATAATCAACATACTCTTTATTGTCTTCTCCTCGCATATAAAGCTGTGGTAAAATGAACTCAAGTTTAGATGTAAACGCGATCCCACAATAGCCGCTGTCACACGCACAAGAGTCAAAAAAATCTAATCTTGTGCAGCGTCCAGCAGCTGCAATGAGATCTCGCACACGCATTCGGCGACATCCTCGTGCGGCGTTCGTCGCCATTCTTCACCTGCAAGCACGAAGAAAACAACATCAAAACGAGTCGCAAGTTCGGCGAGTGGCCATCTCGCGGTCGGCGTGCATGTTTTATGATCTCAAACCGCATCGTCTTTAATCGAAGCTTTAATTATAAGTCGCCCCATCGCGAAATGGATTGGGAACGGGTGCAGATGCGGCGGTTTGAATAATTGACAGCGACTCGTCCGCAGCGCTTTTGTTTCGAGCGAGCGCCGCAAGGCGGCGCTGCACGCGACGCCGATGCGCACTTGTTTCTTCAACGTTCGCGAGGAGTAAACAATCGGCAGTGCACGACGATCGCCGGCGATGCTTGAGGGAAAAACTGAGCGTCGGCCGGTGCGCACGTGGCGTTTTATACTGCGCCGAACGCCGGTGGTTGTGCCCACCCCCCCCGTCAGGTATCGGATGTAAGCTATCATCAAGCCCCGTCGAACGCTGTCGGCTGCCAATCGGCGTGCACGCATGCCGAAGGGGTGCGGGATCGACGACGACCACGACGATGATAGCGTCTTTGTTCGTCACACGCGCACGGCGACATCGATCATCGTAATTAAATTTGTAGCGTCGCATCGCGTTAGTTGTTTGTTGTTGCACCGTCCGCTGTGCACATGTGCGTTTTGGGTTGCCTAATTGTCACTAACGTGCACGAAAGCTGATGCTATCTTTCTGCAAGCAGAAACTGTCAGTGTAGTAGGGATGTCAAAACAAAATCTGTTTTTAATTCGTATTTGTTAACCGGTTTGTTTAACCGGTTATTTGTTGGTTCGATTTTTAACCGAAAACCGGTTATTTCAGGGGTGTTTTTTACATTTATTTTCAACTCTAGTGCCTTCTACTCGCTATTTCGGAAGTTTTTGCCGATTTTAAAGTGTTTTTGATTTGTTTCTTTAGTGCATTGAAGCTCATTCTTAAAATTTAATTTTTTTTCTTGCTTTAATTTAATTCCCAAAAGCGGTGGGAGAAAAACCGGTTATTTTCTGTCTGTTAACCGGACGGTTAAACGATCGATTTAAAAAAGGATTTTTTAGTAAAACTTCTCTATCTGTTATTTAATGTTTCTAGTTTATCTTTACGTGAATTATGTCTATGTTCATTAGGATTGTATTTTAAAGATTTAATATTAAAAGCTTTCCGAATAAATTCCTTAAACTTATTTATTTTTATAGTATTTTCTTTAAATGTTCTGCAACTGTTTTGCATTCCCTGTTTAATTAGTAATATCGCCATCTAGGGGAAGCTATACTAACTTACACACATATGAGTAAACTGTCAACTGCAAACTGTCAACAACTATTCATTAGGTAATTGTTATTTCACATTTCTTGTGATTCTAGCTTATTGACAGCTTGTAGTGGAAGTTCATAGGAGTTATTCAGTAAACAAGGGGTTCCCAACGCTTTCTTGGTCAGCGACCACTTATCCAATATTTCCAAAATCTAATATCAAATTACATAAAGAGAAATATTTTTAACTTTCGTAATTCTGAATTAATGTGATTTCTGAGCTTGAAAAATCATCACTTACTTTCAAACGATTTCTCACCTTGTTTTTTATTACCAACAAAGCAGAAAATCTTTGTATGCATAAATAAACTGTTGAAAAAACTATAAAATGCTTTTTTACGCACAAATAACTTACTTTGAAACCATTCTCGGACAATATTTTGGCTTCTGCGAACCACTGGTTGGAAACCATTTCAGTATAAATGCTTGAGAACTGGCGACAACATTCGAAAATATTCCACCTCAATCTCAATCTGTCGGTTTTCTCATGCAAGTAGAACAAGCACTTTGCAATATTATCTACCGCATGGAAAATGTCAATTATTAACCCTTTGCTGTGCTTCTAGATTCTCGAAGTATTGTGTTTGAATATGCTTCCGAACAGCGTGACGTGTACTTGTTGTTCGTATTGATTGATCGGCATTCGGCTCGCGAGTCTCGCGAATCGAATGTTTGCGACGCGCGGTGCTCATTCAAACTCTCGGCGCAACACACAACAATATCCATACATATGAACGAATCCATTTTTATATCAATACATTTCTATCTATTTATATCAGTCGCTATTAGTCGCAAGGCGTGCGTTGGAGGAGTACAACGTGGCACACCGTGCATAATACATTCATCAGCTGGCTGTATCACAGGTACACGCGAATCTATTAACAATTCACATGCTTTTCCCTTTGCCAGCATTACGGGACGCCCACTGAACCGAAAAAGCACCTTTTTTTAGACACTCGACGGTAACCGTTTCTGCCCTTTATTATCGACATGAATTAATCCAGATGTGGCAAGTCAAATAACTTAATTGAGATGATTGCTCTATACATTCTTAAATACACTCTGTCTGTGAAGCGAAGAAATATGTCGAAAATTCGTTAATAATACCTGGACATCAGCTATGCTGTGAAATCAATCAATAAAGCAATGTTTTATGATATTTAAACTACTGGAGTTTCGTAGACATTAAGGTCACAATCGTTCGAAATCACTTACACAGAGTCGACTTGTTGATCATGTAATAAATCATGAGGAAGTTAGATATTTGTCCAAATGCTACGAAAATTTATAGGATATTTAAAGAAATGTGTTTTGAAGAACGTTTTAAAATTTCGACTTGATTTAGAACGTATTTTACGATGAATTAGCAAAACACTAAGTGGATATTTTACTTCTAAATTTAACATGTAATCAAACTTCCACTGTTCAAACACTGATTGTGATTTAATTGACATAAAAAACACATCCAAAGTACCCAGACCCTTAGATTGAAGGGTTTTAATAATATATAATTTTTTTGAAACAGGTTGATAATTATTACATTTGGAAATAGGAAAATAAAGAGCATAAGCCCGAGTTAGGAGGTTAGGAGTTAGCTTCCGTGCTCTAGTAACAACAAATTGGCGCGTAATATGAATTTAAAGAATACAAATCGTGAATAGTTTTTGATCATTTTAAAGAGCATTTGTGTTTTGTCATGATTATCATTTCTGTTGACTTTTTAATGCAAAAACGAACCTTTTATCAAATAATCTTGACAATCTTGATTCACAGATGTCCTGGTTTAGAGGTTAGCTGGACGTTAGTCAAGAAAGCGGTTCAAGAATGTTTATTTTGACCAACTCGGTATTTTAGAACAATCTTAAATAATATGAGCTGCAAAGTATTACTTAAAATAGTCTCTTGAAGTGTAAACTACAAGAAAAACAACAAGACAAGTAATAGATGAATAATACATCACTAAGAATCACGTGTTAAACAAAGCCTCTTTATTATAAAAACGATTAAATACACTTAAACTAAACAAATTACTGAAAAATGATAAAATCTAGCAGCCTATTCTATGCAGGATTGGAGATGGTTCCCCAAAATAATGTCGCCGCAGTGGCCTCATGGCGTATGAAAAACATGAATGGTTTGTTGGCATTAAACGTTTTTGCTCCGCCACTGTAATCAACAATCCCAGCCGAAACGGCTGCTGCTTCAGTTCCAATCTCATTCAACGAGAAACTCATATGCTGCAGAATGTCCGAAACTACCAGATTGCCACTGTTTGTCGCCGCGTCCAGCACAATTTCATCAATACGCGTCGGATTATTGCTATACGCATGCTGGAACTTCTCGAAAAGGGTCTTCTTCTCTTCCAGATTTTCCAAGACGTTGGTGAATTTGGAGGTTATTGTTGGGACTGCATTCTGCCCGCTTTCCGCGAATCGCTTGTACGCAGCATAAGTTTGCAGTGGCTTAAGCAGGCTCATACTACTAGTCAAGCTGAACTTTGGCAACTTCACAGTCACATCGTGATTCTTCAAGTTATCGAGCATCTCGAGGTAGTCGGTAATCTTGTTTTGATTCGTAAACGCGGAAATGTCGTACTCATTCGGATGGCCAGGATTCGGCAGGACGATGTACATACCCAGTTCATGGTTCTCATAGGGTAAAACGAGCAGTTTGCAGTTGAGACGCTTGCTCTCCGCGTAGGGCACCTGCTCGAGGAAGTTCACCATGTACGTGACATTCGTTTGACGTTGCGCTGTGACATGGAACGGTCCCTTGTGATTCAGCTCGCTGCTGAACGGCTGTGCCCACTTCCCATAGAAGTAGATTGCATTGGCAAAGATGGCGGACGTATCCGGTCCCGGGGGGCCCGCAAGCAGGTACTGAATCAAACCGTTCGTGTGATCATGCGCCCACTTGTTGATCGTCTGCATTGTATCCTGCGCTCGCTTGAAGTTCAGCGAGAAGATCTCGGTGCGATACAGCTTCTCCGATTCGTATTGGAAAGATGGCTTCAGTCTTATTTGCTTGTTCACGAAGATTGCATTGCTTGAAGTGAGAGTGTAATGGCGCACTGAACTGCGCTCCAGCATCGTCAGCAGTGTCCCCAGTTGAACGTGCAGATCGTAGTAGGGTGTTTCGTTCTTCGCTGTCGTGTGTTTCGAGAGGGTGACTAGGTCATAAAGGTGATCACGAAATTTCCCCTCGGCTCCCACCATCAGCTGACCGAGAAGTAAGGTTAAGCTGAGTGGTGACACCATAAAGTTTTGCGGCTCCGCTGAGGAAGTATGCAGGAGTGATTCCAGTTTAACACCCATTGTGAAGATCGCCTCCAGAGCATCCCTGATGTTCGCCAGGTGTGATGGGATGAGCTCCAAGCCATGTGTGGAGATGAACAGCAGCAGGAAGATGGTGAATAGTTTGCTTGGATGGACGAGCAACATTTTGTTACAAGCCTGCAGGCGTAAACTAGTTAGTTTGCACTCTTTGTGTACTTTTATAGTCGATATCTTCTAGCCTCCTCTGTCATTTCATAGGAAACACCTAAAATTTGCCTAATGAGTTCGTCGAAATTGTATGTGCGTTATTGGTGAATCATAGCGAAAATCTTGCTTACCTAAATAAAAGTACGTAATCGGCAAGTAGTGATTTCACAGTCTTTAATGCGTTTTCCTCGATTTTACACTTCCACGCCGAATGGCTGGCTGATTCGCGCACGATGGCAGTCAACCAAACCGGTCAGCAGTCGAGACAATAATGCGATGTTTCGATGACTGTGATCTGGTCACTGGTCGTCGTCGTCGTCGTTGTCGACGCGTCCTCGTATTCGCTTTCAAACACACATGGTCACGAATATGAATGTTAATCTATCTGCGCGTTGAATAAGCAAAAATATTTTTTTAAACGTTAACTGCAAACGCAGTTGGAAGCCAGGAGGTACAATTCATATTTGTAACTAGATATAACCGTAAGTGCGTAAAATAGGAGAAGCACGAGTAATGCTAGCCATTGTAAAAAAACGACATTTTTATTTAAGAAAGTAGGTTAAAGAGTGAATGTTTTCGTTTCTTCATTTTCGAATTCTACTTATTCTTAGTATTAACAGGGATGCGCTTTACAGCTATAAATTTGTCGTCACTTATCGGTCAAGTAACATTGGAAATACCCAAGGCGTCGACCGCGACACACGATTGCGGTCAGACACGATTTGCATTAAAAAACACGTACAATATACCTAACAATTCTCTCTTCCTGAATAACAATAAAATATTGGTGGTTTGAACTGGAAATAACGGAATGCCATAAAAGCTTATTGTCCGATTAAAGTCCATGCCTATCAGCCTTTTGTAGCATTCACAATAGTGATAAATATGATAAATATTAACTTATAGAGATTGACCATAGGCAACTTTTATTATACACAAGTGTAACATGTATGACAATAAAATATTTATAGGTTAAACTGGAAATAACGCAATACTACAAAAGCCTATTGTCTGAGTTCATGCCTAAATTATCATTAATATAATATATATAAATATTGAGGTATAGAGATTTACTATAGGCAACTTTTATTACATGCAAGTGTAACCTGAAGTAGTAGTTTAAACTGTAAATAATGGAATGCTATAAAAGCCTATTGTCTAATTGTCATTGTCATAGCTAAATTAGTTTCAACGCTATCAATATTTCATAACCTTTATAACAGGGTGAAATATTAACTTATACAGATTTACCATAAGCAACTTTTATTACACGCTAGTAAAACTAGCAGTTTAAGTGAATAACAATAAAATATTTGTGGTTGAAACTGGGAATAACGTAATGCTGTCAACATTTTGTAGCATTTACAACAGTGATAAATATTAACTTATAGAGATTTAACATAGGCAACTTTTATTACACGCAAGTGCAACCTGTTTATGTGAATAATGATAAAATATTTGTGGTTAAGACTGGGAATAACGAAATGCTATCAACATTTTGTAGCATTTCTAAAAGTGATAAATTTTAACTTATTGAGATTCGCCATAAGCAACTTGTATTTTACGCACATTCCATATTTGTAATTCGCAATCAGATCTTGTTTTTAAATTGATAATGTAGAATACAAAACATGCTTTGTGACTTTGTTTTGAATATCTACTAAATTGGAAAAAGCATGTCAAAAGAAAAAATACTACAAAAATGATTGACAAATTCTTTCCCAGTAGTAGCAACCGTGTTCATAAGCGTAGGCTTTATTTCATCGTACAGTGCAATGATGTTTTCATTGATTCTGGCATTAAGATAATCATTTAATTCGGTGTTATTCCCGAACAAATTGGTAATCAAGATTCGCAGCTTGGAAGTGCGCAAGTCTCGCATGTCGTTCGTAACCTTCAAATGTTGCTTGCCGTTGTGCAAGTACAACGTTGAATTCCACCTTACTTTTGTGACCACGTCAGCTATAAACGTTGTAGAGAGATGTAGAGAGGATAGTGTGGGATGTTTAGTATGTACTTACACAATTCAGCATGAAAGTGACCCGCCGAATTGATGTTAAACAATAAAATTTTGCCTGTGGCTTTGTACTGCGCATCGAGAATTAGTTTCGGTATAGAAACTTCATCATAAACTTGGAAGCCGTGTGACGTCATATATCCTTCACAATGATCAAGACGAGCAAAGCTCAAGCCAGTAACACGCACATTAAGCAAATCGATTAGCACCCGAACATTCCTTGTTTGCGGAAAGTTGATGGTAACCTCCTCAATGGAGAATGGATCCATTGGCATGATATGCATTTCGGGTATGCCAGCTTTGAGCATTGGGATCAGTCTTCGATAGTTCGAACAGAAGCATTGCATAATCATCGGATCATTGCGCTTGCATATGTTTATCTCTTTAACTGGGATTAGAATTATTTATCAACCTCAATTACACATTAAATCATTGCAGTCCTTATTTCAACTTTTTTGGGAGCTCCGAGTAGATCCGGATCAGTTAATCGTGTTTTTTTTTTCAGAAATCTTTGAGATACACTTTAATTTATCACT